>JAQGAO010002366.1:0-19947 GCA_034697705.1 Ommatoiulus sabulosus | reverse complement strand
ATCCCATCCTCCTCGTTAAGGTCCCATATTACGGGAAATATAATTTAATTGTAGTGTTGGGATCCATCACTAAGGATACCCCCTGCCAAATGGTACTGATCTACTGACTGCAGGGTAAAGAATTGAAATTGAAATGTACTTATTGCAAACATCCAAGTGATATTGGAAAATTTGGAAAAAATTATCAAAAACAACTCTGCTAGTTGACTTATATGTATATGTATAGTGTAATGGCTTCACGACTGTTAAAGCTGTTTGAGTACCCTTAGAATGAACTGTTTTGAAAACAATATGACTGTAAATGGCTGCAAAGATTCCTCACGAATGTTATGAGTCTGCAGCAGTATTCCTGCTTATGCAGTAAAATGAATGCATGCTTCTGGTTGTTAATAAACTGCTATATAGCTACATTTACTATATTCGCTACTTGCAGTCAATTTTAAGCAGTTAAATTGAAGTTCATGCATGACCGAAACTAGCAACCGAAATGTAGGCACATGACTGTGGCATTAGACCTGACCAAGGGGAAGCAGCTAGATAACTGAAGCGAAATAATTAATTACATGGCAACCTGTAGAAGACATCCATTTTAACAACATCATTTAGAACACTGCAGCAGGCATAACACATAATGTATTTCATAATATTTGTGCATGCAGTTATTCAAAAATATAGTATTCAAGATGCAGTACATGTAGATATATACTCACTCTAAAATTCATACTCAGCTAAATGTCATTCAAAAGACTTACAGACCCTTAAAACTGTTTTACATGAATGAATACAGTATATGCAAAAAATGCTCAGATGCAGCTTCCATTTTTGTGAATGAATAATGTTCATTTCATACTAAATGGATAAACAGTTTCAAAAGCTTTACAGATAAAGAATTGAAATTCAAATGATCATCGTAATTCTTTTCATGAAAACTTTTTTGATCTTTTTTTAAATTTATTGACATATATGCCTACGCAAAGCCCATGAAAGAGCAATACAATAGAAATATCGTATGAACCTTGATATACCAATAAAGTATATCTCCTTGTGTGCATAGTTATTGATCCGGAATCTGATTTAAATCCATTATTACTTGTATTATGGTTTGTTTGGCTGTCATTTCTTACTATCACAAAGATGACAGAAATGTCAAATCTACATTATAATGTTCAGATAGTTCAAACGTTTATACATGTAATTTACATTTTGCAATGCTTGCTTGAGTTTATTTTTAAAATATTGCAGAAATTGCATTATACTGTAGATGGGTGTTTTATACCTCGAACTAGAACGGCCGATAGGCTACGAGTTAGGAAAATTTTAAAATTAAGAAACGAGATACCTCGTACTTTAAATTGCATTTCACTATTCCATTGCAATATTTATCTCTTCTTCAAAATACTGCCAGTTTGTAGAAATGTAGTTGGGTGGATATGAATGTATGGTGGCTGTTTCAATTTGCATTGAATATAGAGAAGCAACTAGGAGCTTGTCAGTTTTACTATGCCTGCATGGAAAACAAGCCTTTACTAAATTCGTGAGCTTTTACACATACATGCACACCCCTTGCATGTTTTCTACTCTGCCATTATAAGATTCATAAATGTTAGAAACATTGGAATTACTGTGTATTCTTTGTTAGAAACCCAAGTCACGGGAATCTATAAATATATTGATATTTCCTAACAAGTAATTTGATTGGACTATATATACATGGAGACTGTTAGTGCAAATGATTGCCTTTGACAAGGCAACAATATAATCCAATTTTATGCATGAATACAGGAAAAGTCAAACGCATTGGGGGAGTGTGGTCTTAAAGAGGTTTATTTTGGGAAAATTCTTAAGATAAAAATCTCTTGAAAATCAGTCTTAAGTTAACCAAGTAATTGCATGTAAACACTCGATTTTGGAGTGCAATTTGTGCTTGGAGTAGTGAGTTTGTAAACTCTTGATATATCACTCAGAACTCTATATAGAATACAGTGTGACGAAATTGTTATTTCTTAAAATTGGACATACATTTATTGTCATCAACATTTTGCAACATATTTAAGCATTATTTATTATCTAATCACTATCATCAAGATATCAAACCATAGTCATGCAGTTGAATACCATGTCAATTAAAGTTTTAAAAAAACATGACATATACGACACCAGGAAATATGAAGAAAACTACATGTACTTTATCTATGAGTGTGCAACTTATGTAATGCAATCCACAAGTGTAAGTTGAAGCTTGCTGAAATAGTTTTTCCTGTAAGTCGCATTATCAACAATTTATTACCTTGCAATGTGAAAGCACATGGTACTACGTTTGAAAGGTACTTATTATTCTTTATGAAGTGTAATCCGAATGCTTTTAACGTAGGTTTCCGGTTCTTTTTGTCATTAAATTGTATAGGAATAAAATTCATCGTGAATGAAGTCTTTATCCATAAGGTCATGTGCCCTGATGAAGTTGTGAATTTACGCCTGAAACGAAGAATGCCACCAAAGTAGTTATGGAAGATAAATGGTTCTATATTGAAGAACTTGTATTCAAATATGTCTTTCCATTCTTTCTCCCATGCCCTATAATGGATTCCTGGAATCCTTTAGAAACCGACTATTTATCGTGGAATGCTGCTTACATTCCTCATATACTGTACAATGCATTGAAGACAGATACTGTTAATTACATTTGAATGAGGGCGTTAATTAAGAGTAAGAGTCTCATTTGGTCTTAAAAAATACGAGTCATTGACTGGTGTCTTTCTAAGTAATGCCCAATCATTTATTCTTTGTAGTTTGGTATGCCCTAAATAACATTGTTTAATCAAGAACAACAAAATAAACAACGTTGCGGGAAGTTTATTGTGCTATATGGCAAATGGCTTACTGTATTCTCGTATTGTTACTGCGTAATTCGATTAAATGATCAGATTGAACGAACATGCAGTTGCATCGAGTTCTTATACGGGTATAGTAACATAAAAGGGGGCTTAACAAACTAAAGTATTAAGGGCTCTTAGCATTTTACCATTGCAAATTTTCTTTTAATGATAATTAAATTGTCAATTGAGGCGGTATTTAACCATTATGAAGCTGTTTGGTTACTATTATTTTATTATTTTATCATTACTATAATGCCTCATTAGGAACCCGTTTAAAATCTGTTTTTAAAATCCAGCGCACATAAAGTGCAACCCCCATCAACGTTGTTTCATCATTATTCTCGTATAAGTGTGTTTTACAAGTTATGAAAATGTTCTTTGGAAAACATGAAAACTTGTTGCTAAGAATTCTATTGAGTGTGGGTTTGGTTACTTAATTCCATACATTCAACTCTGCTGGCAAGTAAATCCACCGTATAGGTATCCTAGTGAAAACAATTCAGCCGTTCATGCTATCTTGCAGTTTGTGAACTCTGGTTCTCTTTGGTCGATTAATTATATCCATGTACTTTTGAGAAATTTGAGATCCTACACCTACAATATAAGCAATTTATCCCGAATTGACCTCGTTAAGTTTTCACGCCGTCTGGCGGCCGGGGCAGATAAATTCGACTAAGTGGCTATTTTTGTTTCCCTGCACAAACCATTGTTGAGGTACATGTTCGAATCAGTTGTTCCAATTTTTCTTTCAAGTTTAATCTTTTTTTCTATAATATCACGCATTACGATGGGTCCGTCACTGTTAATCGTAATTTGAACTCTGAACGCATTATTTTCGAAGAAGAAATATATACTGTTACAAACTCGATATTGTGTTAAAATCTAGTGTGGGCGACTTACGGTGTACTTATTATACTGTATAGATATCTTTTTAGTACGCACAATCACATTTTTCCAGCATGCCAGTATAAGCTAGTGCTCTTGTCATTATCTGGATCACAGGGAGACCTTCCGTTGCTCATTGTATTTTGGCACTATAGCAAGTTTTTATGTCATTAACTGCTTAAGATATAGAAGATTTTTTGTAGAGAACATAAGTCTACAAATGTTTTTTTCCTTTCATTTGGACATATGCCAAGAGAAAATCAAAATTAATTATAAGGAAAAATAACAACAAACAAAGTGTTCCCCATGAAGAAAACAACAGAATACCACAAGTTGAATGATTTGTACAATCTGAACTAAATTGTTTTAAGACGATTGTTGATTCAATACTGGCAAACCTTTCTGCTATACAATTTTACATGTAATGCATCATTTATGGAATTTAAAAAAAACATACACTTGTATTATATGTAAGTTTAGAAATAAGTAGAAAATAAATGAGTTATTTCCATATCTACTGTTTTTGAAAAATTCTATCATTGTAAGCAAAGACTTATTGTCTTCTTTAATGGCATGTACAATGCAATGTATAATAAATGATATTATATAAAAAAAACTCGAAAATAAGACACATACAATATACAGTAGTTATTCAGTAGTATTTTAAGAATTAATTTGTCTGTTAATTTATCACAATAAATCTGGAGTGTTTCATGATTTAATGATGTTGTATGATGCATAGTAAAATTTTTTGTAAAAAGTGTTTAGTCAACGTATTGAAAAGCTGGTGTGTTTTGAAGCACATTTGCAATTCAATTTAAGAGCGTTAAACTTTAAGGTATTAAACTTTTGGCTCACTTTCGATATGCCTTTTCTCAGAAAAAAAATTATTAAAAATTCAATTTGCAGATATATTTTGCTTGTATGGAATGATAATACATTTTGGCCGTATTTCCTGGATTTCCGTGGAGCTTCCTGGAATAAGAAGGCTTATCAAAAATTTATCTTGCAGACATTTTCCGATAAAGGACAAAATGGTGTGAAAAATGACAATATTTTATTCGTTACCTTTGGACTTTCTCATGACCATTTGCTGACAATCGTGAAAAATCGAGAATAAATTGAATGGCATCATCAAGAGCTTTGACAATGCATATCTTCATCCTTCATTTTACGGCATTTTACGTCTGATAGCACCCTGCTTTGAATAAACTTATATTGGAAGGATTTTCCCTGAATTTATTCAAAATCGATCCCATAGACATGATTTCAATTTGTTCCAGTTATAAAATGGTCATAAAGTTCCTGTCTGGGTAACTTGCTTTGTGATAAATGTGTAAGAATTTCTCTGCATAGAAAACGTGTATCGAGAAATGCAGATATTTGACTTCTTTACGTGCATCGGAAAAATGAAGAAACTGTTTTTATTTACCATTTAGGAACTTAATATTGGAAAAATATTTATGTAATGTCAAATAATGGACAAAAAATGCCCATGTAAAATGTAATTTAACATCCCACGCCCTTTTAGAAAGAAAAAAATAATACAATGTACAGTAACATCGAGGTTCACGGTTAAGTAACACGAGAACTGAATTCTCGTTACAAGTTTGCAATTACAGTACATGTATACAGTATAATATTTTCGTGACGCCCATCTTATAAAAGCCAAGTCATCATGCATGTTATCGTGTTTGACATAATACAGTGTATTATCCACTTTAACATGTAATAATTACTGGCACTCAGAAGTTAACGCATTTTGCATTTCAGCATGGGTTCATACACGGAACTCATTTGGTTTTTATTGAAATTTTTTTTCATTCAGAATTTCGGATTTAATCATGACTTCCCTGACTAAAACATTAAACAAAAGCATTTGAAATTATGCGAAGGTAAACACTATATGATTTCAAAGTATTGGAATATCGTATCATTCAAAATTCACATCACAACTTAAATAAAATAAGTACTTTTACGAGATTGTTTTTAAACGACAGAATTGTATAAATATTTGAAAAATGCATTCATTTTTCCCTAACAAGTAAACTCCTCTTCCATTGCTTTAATATACTGTTTGTATATATTTGTAGAAGTTTTTTTAGTCGAGATCTTCCATAAAAATGAGTTTTTGAATTGCTTTAGGCAACATGCAATCTCATATCGATTTTGTCATTGTTCTTTTGGCCACACCAAATATTACTTTTACCCAGATGGAAAAGTACTATGAATGACATAATCAGATATGCAAACTTTTCCAAAATCTCCAATTTTTTTTAAAATTGTGTAAATGAGTCTTGTTTTATGCACCCACTTAGCAAAGAAAAAAAAATCTGATACGGGATAACTAGCCATAATGTTGAGCATAAATACATGGTAGTGAAACTTAAATAAATCGCCTACCACATGAGAGAAATGGAATTTATTAGTCATTACTTGCATAGTTCGGAATAGAAACCAAGTATCAGGTTAAAATTATAAGTGTGCAAATAAATCTAAATCAGCAATTTATTTATATACTGCAGATAGATGATTATTTCAGTATTTTCAGTTGTAAAATTATTGTAAAATCGTTTTAACCCATCTCCCATTGATTTCGACATATTAGATTCGCCCTTTTAATTTTTATTCGAAATTTTGTATACATTTATGTTCATATATATTTTCATCAAATTAGCAACCTGGCACAATTTTGTAAGTTATCAAGTTTTATGATGATTAATTTCCCCAAAATTACATTCACTCAATGTCGGGTAATGTCTTTTTGCCATTTTATATCTGCCCGTTTAAAAATGTTCATCATAATCATAATAATAAAATACAAAATGGTTGCTTCCTCTTTTATTTCCTGCCAATAGAAAGACTATGGAAGACTATACATGTAGTAATGGAATAACTTCCATTACTGACTTGATTGTATCTTCTATAACATACAGTATAAGAAATTAAGAAAGAAAAAATGGTCTCCTGATCGCTCGTGTTCAGAACTATATAAATGAGATCTTAATTCCTAAAAATATATTGGTATAAAGGTTAGTGTCCAGCTATTTTCATCTTTTTTCCTCTTGTTTCGTAGCATACTCATGATGGATGAATATATCCATTTAGAGGGGGAATTGGGGGATATTCTGCAAAGTATTTCAATATACTTTTATTAAGAGTTTGAGTAAATTATTTCCAGACATTTTTGGAATATAATTTCGTATACATTTTTGTGGTATACAAAAATATCCGTATTTGAAAATATACCGAATTACTTAAGTGTTTATGGTTTCCAAGTTATGAGAAAAAACTGAAAAATGTGAGCGACATGCATGCCGAAATTACAATAAATGTTCAGGTATTGCACAATTTCCGTCATATGTGTAATGAATATGTGTGGAAGAAATATGCCTGAGATATGTGAAAGAAAACAATATATTCCGGCAATAAAATGAAGCCGAGAAAAACAAGATGGTACGATAAAAGAAAAATAATAATAAATGGGACGTTGCCATATGCAGTTGCTTATTGTGAATTTGGATATATTATCAATTTTTTTTAATTCTATATTTTAAATTGAAGACGGAAGGAGAACTTTTGTAACACTTATTTGTTTTGTACAACCGGTCAATCATTCGAACGTCCACAAACTTAAAAAAGTGTATTCGGAAAATTTTGAAAGTTTCACAAATTTATACTCTAAAAAGGTTGAGAATTTTGCCAATTTGTCCTCGGTATTTAAAAATCTACTTTTGCATAATTAAGTACTTGTATAAATAACGCTCATAATAATAATAATAACACAGTTGTTTGATAAATAATACTTGTTTATCTCTTAAGTCACAATAAGGAAACACTGCAAAGAACTGAACAATCTAACATTATAATGTAATGATGATTTCAAATTTGATATGTGTCCAGATGATGAATAGATCCTACCTGTAGGAATTTTAGGAAAGATCTTTACTAAAACGGCACTATTTTGTTGATTCATCGCTTTAATGAAAACTTGACTGTCAAATAATTTCGTGTAGGCTTTCCAGTATTTGACAGAAATACCAAGTCATATACAGTGTTGAGTAGTAAAACCTTTGCGGCTATTTTTGTTCGCCTTTCATTACGTTGTCATGACGCAGCAAAAGTTCGTGTCTAGAAGGTGTTTAAGTAGCATTTTTTTACTTTATAAATCATGCTTTGCTTCACACAATGAAGACCTCCGAATGAGAAAGCAAGCAAGATTTTGCTTTTCTTGGAGCGCTCTTTTATGCTGATATGGAAGGACGACTTTTTGTGATTATTCGCAATATCTTATTAGATTTTGCAAAGTATTCACATGATGTGAAGCTGAATAACGATACAAGCGAAAATATGAGATTTACCCTAGTTTCTTTATTCAGGCAAGTTTTAGACTTTAAAGAAAAAATAAAAGTTTATAAAGAAAAAAGGGTTGACTCTAGGTGTATTTCAAATAGATGAATTCTGTTTTTTGTTCCTTTTGAAGTTATTGCTTTTCAAAAATTCTACGGATCAATGAATATTCGTCAAAGAAGCGTTAACCTTCCTTTGTATCTCTTTTAAAAGTATAGTGCACATCCGCTTAATTCGATCGCGCTTAATCCGATCAGCCATTTATTTCGATCAAAACTTTGAGAACGGATTTTGTTTCCTATACTCCCTATGTTAAAAAAAGCCGCTTAATTGGATCCTCTCATCGCTTAATTTTGCCACATGTCTTCATAACGCAAACACGCGAAACAAGTTTGAGCAGCTTTCGTACAAGCACGGACACGTTTGGACAACGTACAAGCGTGTATCTAAGCATCTAATGCGCGGCTGTATACTCAGGTGGATTTACTGCGTTATATACATGTAGGAGATGATATTTCAGCCGTTAGAGCAAGCAGGCATCATCAAACACTACTTATAACTTTGTTTAAAATAAAATACAATTAAATATATGTATTTTTAAAACACAGAAACACTTATTTTGATATGGTCAATGTTTAGCATCTTTTTACATTCATCGCTTATTTCAATCAAAATAGCTGGAACCAACGTGATCGAATTAAGCGGCTTTCGCTGTAATACAATCTAGTAATGTTTAGCACAATGTTTTATAGGCGAAGCATAATTTCAATACTGTCTTCAAAAACCATTCATATTGATTCGGCGAAGTAAAGTAACATTTTTGAAAACAGAATTTATGAATACTACAAATGTTTATTAGAAATATTTTGCACGGCAATTATATTTAAAGAGGTACTTCTATCAACGCGCAATCTTAAGGTGAAACGCTCAATATAAATTAAACTGTATAATTATACATGTACATGTACGGTGTACAGATCTACAGAGAATTTTGCCAAAGAAATAGATGAAAAAATATTGTGAAAAATTGAGAAAATCGGTATAGCTTAAATCAATTCTTACCTCTTCCACAACATCGTTGGTTTCCAAACCGTGCTGTCTTGTATAATAGCCGGCCACGCAGTTTATTGTTATTGCCAGTAAGATCAGGTTGCAGAGAACCCCAGAAAGTTGCTTGTCAAGAACCGATATGCAGGCCATTGTTAAACAGTGCTGATTTCTTAAAACTGCTGTTTAATTTGAAACTAAGTTGTTTATTTTTTTGAAAAAATTGGGCCTTTTCAGCTGCTTCGCACGCAATTTCGAACACTGTTTGCAGATATCCAGCCCTGCTGCTTTTTCTGAAATTAAGAGAAAAAAATGTTTAGGATAATGAGAATTAATAAGATTTGGCGTCGAGTCATCGCTGCATTATTCTGCATATACCTGTACATGTACATAAATTGCGATACAATAACCAGCATATACCCGATTAATTACTTCCATCGTATTTTAATTTTTATGTGGAAGCATTTAAAACACTTGGGATTTTCGGTTACACAAAGAAAATATAAATTAAATTATTCCATAGTCCTCTCGAAGTAAGAAAAGCATAATCGTCAAATTTGCAATTATCGGCTTACTTCTAGCGTGACGATGTGCAGGATAAACAAGGTGCGCAGTGGTTCCACGCATTCCTGGTCCTATGGGGGTTTGAAAGAAGACAATACGTATTCCTTTTGTACATCCGCTATAGATCTAGCCATTTTCTGCATGGTTTTAGACTTTCTGTTGGAAACATATTCTTTTTTGTTTTCGTTAAATGTTTTGAACACACATGCAGCGTTTCAAAACCATATTAAAAGGATATTTTTTTATAAAAATTGTCCATTGTCATATTTATCCATTACAGTATATGATAACTGCAGCATCAGAAAATGATATTTGCATTGGAATTGCATACAGATATGAAAATTAATGCATGCCATGTAATTTCTAAGGCATAAAGAAACCCCATTACTTCATCTTTATCAAATGTCTAGCAGTTTGAAAACCTTCTTTTACAGCCCTTAAAAAACTGTTCATGTAACGAAACTAGCAATTTTCATAAAATAAGTTTATATCAAAGTCATCTTGAATTTCTTTTGTCTACTTATTTTATTGTGTAAAGTTCTTAGTCTGTATGTATATTTTAGTTTTGTGTTCACCTTTTTTAGTACTTTATTCTACTGTAGATAAAATTGATCAAGGCTAAACTGTAATTAATGTTTTAGCATATTTGTATGTTTTAGTTATTTTTTTTTACAGATAGCATGGTAAAATGCTTGATATGTGCCAAATCAACTGCATTTTGCACTTCAATACATGTACAGTACGTGCATATACTGCAATAGTTCATGATTGTATAAAAATGGAGATGAGGGGAAAAAAAGAAGAAAAACTCTTTGATTACAAAATCTTTGAAAATATTGTGTAAAAGTTGACTTCTTGTCTTTAATCTCATTAGCCTTTCCCCATATGAACGAATTAAGCAAGGGAAGCTGAATTATAATTAGAGACGCCGACTTCCACCCAATTATGGAAAATTGAATAGAAAAGTGGTTTAAGAAAAATTCTTCGATCATTTCTGCAGTCGAACAGCTGTTAAAAATTATAAGCCTCAAATTACCTACATGAATGATAATTATTCCTTAAACGAATATTAAACTGTAAAATTCTTCTATAGATTTGATGTGTTATAAGATTTATAATCAAACTGTTTGAGTGTTATGGTAAACTGACAAACGCTTTGCAATTGCAATTCGCACTTTGGCGTTTCTAAAATCCAATCAAGTTGGTTTGAAACTGGGTGCATTCCTTTGGCACACGGAAATTTACGTAGCTGCAAATCTGCGATTGTAGAAACATTTATTATATCCCTACTTTAATTGGATACTCGAATGCTTTCAAAGCTCGTAATTTGTTAGATGCACATGTATACAGTATATACAGATAAAAGGCGATCATCGACGTTAACAATAATATAATTTCATTTTTCAATTATATGGCTTCTGCATTTTGTCCCTAGAGGGTTTCCGAAGTATTTCTGGGATTATTTGATTAGAATAAGCGATGCCTATATGCATTATAAAATGAAGACTACAAGTTATGCCAAATATGCTCGAATTGATCAAAGAGACGTAGAAATGTTGAGTTTAATAAATTGACAGTTGTTTTGTTATGAACGCAAATCCTACTAAAAGTAGAACTATTAAAGTTTGTCTGAACTGCTTTGTACATTTATAATCTAATATGTTTTAGAAAATGTTTCTTTTAATACAATATCAAAAATTTGTTTAACACAATTATTTCATAATGATTACATATTGATGAGATTTTTGTTAAATATGTTGTCGTAATGCGGAGCAAAATTAGGCTTAAAAGAATTTTGGGAAATAATTTTATTCATTTAATATAAAGTGCATCATAGTTATTTAAAGCTACTGTACATAAAATATTTCTTTACAGCATTTATATAAAAAGCATTTGTTTATATAAGATAACATTGTTAAAAAAAGCATGCATTGCAAATGCATTATGGTTTTAACAGGACATGAAAGAATGATCGCGTATCTTTCATGTTTTAAAAACCTGTACATTTTCAAACAGTGTTTAAGTAATGCTTACACATAATTTGCGATTTCATTTCTTTTTGACTGATGCAATGTGTAATGTTGTTGAGGTATTCATTTCTAAAGTGCAACAACAACGGTGGTATTAAACCCTCATTTTTGTAACGTCATCATTATAGGTCTAATTAGCCTTATTTATTTTATAAATATGTCAAAAAGATACAATATAAACAACGTGCAATTAATTGTGTTTACATTCTTTTTAAATTTTAGGTATCTTTAGTTTAGTTATTAGAAGCATGCATGCAGTAAGTTTTTGAACATGTAAATACACGTGATAATTTTATGAAGAAATTGAAAACTATTCACTTATGTGCAATCAAATAGGATGCTTCAATCACTCGTCAGTGGTTTTAGTACTGCTTGAATGGGCTGTATAATTAACATTAGCTTAAAAAGCACTTTAAATGTCTTCACAAATCTGTTTGTTATGATAGGACGTGTACGACGATGCAGTAACTTAACGATATTTTAATTTGGGATTCTACTTTTCAAATGAGCAAACACATCGCTATCATGCACGGATTTAGTTAAAGCACATGTAAATTTGGAAACCAAATTCATCCGTAATGACACATTGTTCATCAATGACATTCTCAAGGCAGCGTCCTCTCAATTAAAATTATGCAAATCGCAAGTTTTGCATAATCATGAGAATGTTTCAAACCTATCTCACTGCCATAAAGGATGCAAAAGAACAAATAATAGAAAAAAAATACAATTGAATACGATGTGAGGTGAACCTACCTTCGTTATTCTTCGAGGAATGTTTGGACAATCACCCAAACTAAAAAGCTGCAACGTTCCAGCTCGCAATCTGAACGATGGAAGTTATTTTCTCGGTGCAATATTTGGTCAGTTTTTGATATTTGTCGCCCTCAGATGTTTGATTCTCAACAAGTATTTTTTTTCTTTTTTTCCCCGAATTGTGTCGAAAAACGTTGCGAGCTGTTGATTGCGTTGAACGCCTCGTCGAGCAAAAGCGGGCTCTGGAAAGGACTGCCAAGTTGAAGCCCTCCTAGCTGAATGATAACGAGAGCGTCGGAAAGCCCTTCTTTATACCGTAAATCGTACGCGACTCCCACGCTTGCTCCACCTATGTGACCATACCTAGTTTCCCTTTTTACGCATGCACTCTCGCTTCTTGCCGCGAACACGCCAGGTTTAGCTCCAAAAATTAAACACAAAAATTATTGAAACTGCTGCTACTAGAATTCATTGTCAGTGGAGGAATCGATAGCGTTTTGATTCGCTATTGCTCAAGTTTTATGATCGTGGAGACTGCGCGGCTGATCGATGCTACCTTCAAAACGATCTTGAGAACATTGTTTTAATTTCCAAACTTCATAACAGGGTAAATATTCTGAAAAGGTATACAACTATTCACCTTTTAAAGATTCTGTCCCTTGCAAGGCATCCTTTATACATGCTTCGAAGAACTTGTTATGGAATTTCAATAATGATGACGTGGTCGTCAGTTTTACTTGAAGTTCTTTAAAAAAAAAACTATGAGAAAACAAAATGCGGAGTTTTGTTGTTGAATCTTTCATGAACATCAGTTTTTTAAAGTGAACTGGTTACGAGGGTATTTTTGACAAGGGTCGATTTGATAAAATACTGCGTTATCAACGCTTTGGGAAAAATAACTTGGTGATTTGTGTTTGAATAGTTTCCAGTCTAACAAGTTTGCGAACAGATTGATTGTACATTTTAATTGGATTTTAATTTACGGTAATTTAACATATCAGTTTGAAATCAGTTCTTTCAGTCTTAACAGGGAACGGTTGTATCATGCTGTTTGTTGTTATACAGTCATCTTAAATCGATATTGGGTCAGATAACATGGTGTAGTGTTAGGTTCCGACATTGGTTATTTCAAGAATAAGTAAAGCATTCTTGAGATCGGTCTCATCTACTGTGAAATGAAATGTTTTCGAAATACAACGTCCATCTGTGATTGGCCACCTTTATGGATCAAATAACGCTGTTTGGTTAATTCATCTTTGAAATAGGCCCCGGTTGGGTTGATTTGTACAGGAAGTGGACGATTACATTTCTAAGAATAGTATGCGAAGAATCCTCTCGATATGCTAAGCTTAAGTTTAAGTGTAGTTAGCATTTCATGTAGATATACTGCGCATGTATGCAAATATTGAGATGTCTTGAGTACTGTGAATCTCAAGGTACCCTATAGGCGTACACTGATAAAGCTTTATGAAACGCACTTTGGCAGTCGTGAAGTAACGCGTGCAAAAGAAATGCATTAATTGTTTTGCAAACAACGATAACATTGAGTGATTTTTAGTCCAATTAGCGTGTCGATATTGAATGCGTGACTTCACGACTACAAAAGTAAGAAAGCAAAGCATCTTTCTAAGTGCCGCTACTGTATTCATTTTTGCGCACAAATTTATAACTTTATCGAATAGTTTATTTATTTATACACTGCATGTACACATTTCCAGTGTTATGATTCATTCATTCCAAAATATGAATACACCAAAGCACTATTTGTAATTAGCATTTATTGCTGATCACATTACCGAAAGTGACGGAATACATAATGCACGTACTAGATTCGGTAGAATGTAAACATGGTTGTTAAAAGCATAAAATCAACGTTGTACCTACCTCTATAAGCCATTTGCATTGCAAATTGCTCTTTTCAAATTGCGTTATTTTAGGAAGAAGTAAAAGAAACCGAAACGGAAGGAAGTAGATTGGGAAATGATTTTTCCTAATGTATGCAGTGCCCACATCCTAAATAGCTTTTATCCACAGCAGCAAAGGCACGTACTCTGAATTTATCGCTCCACTCTACGTGTACATTCACATTGTCCAGTAAAAAATTTCATAGTACTATTACTGCATTTACTTCATTATTAAAATTGCGCGCAATTTTGGCTTCTTATTTATTGTAGTAACTAGAGAACATAATTTGCATACACTTACTAAATCCTAACAACCCCGCGTTGTTTATTTATTTAAAATTGCCAGAAGAATACCAGTCGCCACACTTGGCTAAAGTTTCCAACGCAGAAATGGTTTCGCAGAACTAATTTAGAAATGCTTAATTTTAATAACTTCGTGAATCAAGTATCCAGAATTTATTTCACAAACTTCTACAAACCCGTAGCCTACCAAGAATTTTGGTATAAACATGTTGACATCTTTCCAGAATCGTATAATAAATCGTTTTTAAAATACAGTAAAACCTGGAAAAGTGACCACCTTTGAATATTGACCACTTTTTAGTGTGCTGGTTTTTCAAGTGTTCATTTTCTTATTAAAATTTTCTGTATAGTGACCACCTGTCTATTGTGACCAGTGTGTGTTGTCTTTTTTGCAATTTTTACGTTATCAATGTGCCTTAAAAAGTGACCAGATAACAGATGAGTCACCTTAAATTTAGATCGTGATTTTCAACTAAATTTACATCATCGCTACTCCTGAAGAGCTTCCAAAAGAGATTATTGATGAAATTACAAATGAAGACGATACTTATGGAATTTCTGGTGGGGAAAGTGTTAATTGTGAAGAAGAAATGGAAACTGAGATGATTTCAGACCTTTGTTTTGGAAATGTGCAGCAGGTTTTAAAAAAATGTGCTGTTTCAAATTGCACAGAAATTATGGATCATGTTATTCAGATCGAAAAAATAACTGAAAACATGATCACAAAAAGCAAAACGCCTTTAAAACAAGGAAAACTTGGTAATTTTAAAAAAATGCGTAATAATTAAGGCAATAGATGTATGTCCATGTATGTAATGCACATGGACATGATGATTCTGTACTTTTTTGGCTTTGTGGTTTTTTACTACATGTATAAGTTCAGTGTACATGTACAATATTTTAATTTAATTCAGGCATTCTTTCTATAGTGACCACCTGTGAACAGTGACCAACATAGCATTTTTTGGTGGTCACTCTTAACAAGTTTTACTTTAAATATTTCCCTGTGAATATGCAGGCTTAAATTAAAAGTAGGATATATCAAGATGATGTATTGGTGTCTATCACTTTCGTCAGGGAAACGTGATAATATGTAAATCGCTTAAATCTACGAATATAATGTCACGCTTACTGCCTTTGTACGTTATTTATTTGGAGATTTAAAATAGATTAAGCGAGAAACTGCAGTGTTCACAGAACTTTTGTTTAAAATTGATATGCCTTTTAAAGGATTTTAAAGGATTATAGTACGTTTACATCTAATTAAACTAATCTTGCTTTACTCCGATGGAAGTTGTTTTAGGGATATTTTATAATTTGAACAGATTTCACAAGCCAGAGTGTTTAACTTTACATACTGTCATGCGTTTCTTGTTTCTCAGTTTTGTTCAAAAGGCGAATTTTCTTATTTTCCATCTAAAAAAACTGAGTACTTGTGCTCCAAAATGGTGTTTTATTTTAAATCCTGGTATAACCTCTTAGCAAATACAGTATGTTCTAGAACTATATTGTTAATTTTGCGCGAATTTTGTGCTTTAAAGTAAATTAATTTTTTTATTATCCGAGAATGGGTGTATAGGCCTATGAGTTGAACTGGAAAAATTGCTTCGTGGCAATGAGAATTACATTTTTTATAAATAAATTGATTACTATTCCTCCACTTGATTTGCATGCAATTCAGGTTTCCATATCTGTTAAATTATTTTAGCCTAAATCCTGCATTGCAATCAGATAGTACCGCCAATTATGCAAATTTAATTTTAAAGTAGTGCTCTTCCTAAGCAATGAAAATACAAATCATAATGTCATCTCACTAAAACCACATTATAGATTGTGGACGCTCAAGGGGGAAACTTCGATGCAACTACAAAACTCTCAATCTCTAAAGAAAACTGCATGAGAGGAACATTTATCATGTTCATTTACCTCGGAGAAATCTCCATTAAGAAAAATTTAAGTAATTGAGAATCCAGGATAAAATCGGCGCATATACGCCTACCTTAATATAACACCCAATCACCATCAGAGCGGCGAAAAGAAAAATTTAATAGAGGGATAAAAATGATTTAGTCTAATGAAAAAGTTGTTTATCTACTGCATGCACCAACCGAGTAAAGGTGGCTGAATGGTTAGCTCGCCTAGACGAGGGTTCGATTCCCGTGTCGGCTAGCCTTGATTGTGGTTTATTATGGTTTCCCACAATCCCTCCTCGTTAAGGTCCTAAATAGGGAAAATTTAACTTAGTTGTGATGTGGCAAATGTTGGGGTCCATCATCACCAGACTGCTAAGTCTGACTTTAATTTGCATAAGACTCCTCCTGTCAGTATTATCACAGTATGGTGTTATGTACTGACAGTAAGGTAAAATATAAACTAGAATATAGAACATACTTCATAATGTATCCCGCTGTTGAGCCGACATTATTAACACTATTCGATCATTCCTTCACGCACACAATTTCCGAAGATTTCTGAAACAAATTATGGTTTTAATCCACAAACGGAAGTTGCAGTAGTTTAAATAATGTATCTTTTTTGGTTGAGCTTTGCATGGCGATTCTTTTGGAAAGCCATAATATGCCATGTAAGTTTTTTTTTCTGGCAAGCAATTAAGTTTCATGTACTCTATTTTCGAAATGATTTCCTTCTTAAAGTTTTCCCAAAGGCATAATACTAATGTCATGACCCGTGATGCCCTTACGCCCTAAAATCTCCACTACCTATTGGCCTTTGTTAAGAGTAATTGAATCATGCACATGTACATGTATAAATAAATGGTAAACATAATTTGTTTACACTGAGCATCTATCATTGAAGGTAGATGAATCAATTCCCTGTTGTTAGCTTTAGCGTTGGAGACGCACGATAAAAGGCATTAGAAGACATTCCAAACATCCCAATAGAACAACCGCAGGTTAAAGGACTTTTAAAAGATTTGCCTCTTCAACGACAACTAAAATAATGTTAAATATTCATGTTTGTTTGCTGTCTGGTTTTCCGTGGACGAATTGATAATACCTTGTATTCTGTGTCGTTAAATTTTTATCAATGGTTTTATATACATGTACCTCCATTTTAGGGTTGCGTTTTCTCGTTTTGAATACGAAAAATGCTCTATTGTACGATACAATACATTGATGTTCCATCTACAGTAGAAAAGAATTGCATTTTCGAATACATTTTGCGTTATTTTAATGTATCTTGCAATGCATTTTCAAAATATATTCATGTCATTTCATTTTTTTCATTGCATTTCAAAGTGGATTCTCATGATTCTATGCCTTTTAATAACGCAAAATGCATTATCTAATGCATAACTTTTCAATGTGAGATACCTTCTAATCTGTCTCCATGGATGGTGTGTATACTCTTACACATATATTTGCTTGTCAGTAAATATAGACAGGGGAAATGTCCAAATTAAACAACATCACGCAGCATGACCTGGGTAAGTGCAATGCATTCTAGCGTTAAGAATAAATAATGACGAGTTGCAATAGCTATAACTGACAAAACACTAATCGTAAAAGCCGGTATTGAAAACGTTTCGTTCTAACGCAACATATACAGTATTCGTGACCGCCCATGATAATTGCTCTTACAATAAAAGCAAAGTATGGTAGAAGCCTGTTTATTGAGTTTTATACATATACAGTATGCATTTTTTTAACTTCATTTGCTGGGGGAACTTTGTTCACGTTAGAACGTAAGTACATGTACATAAAACCAAAAAATCCATGGGCATCGTTTGCTTTTAGAAGAGCCCGTACGAGCGTATAGCAACGTTTTTTTCTTAATAATTTGTTTATAAATTTTTTTATTGTCCATTAGAATAATTCCTCATCGAGGATCTAGCTTGACATTGAAGAAAACAGTTATAATCAAAAACTTTATTGCTTATTTTACTCACTCTGTAGATATTGCAGTAAAAAAAACAATACCAAATGCTACCTTTGTGAATAGTATGATATTACATTCTTAAAAATGACTGCATGGACACGTTCGTGAAAACAAGTAATTTTGTTCCTAGTACTAATTGCAATTTGCAAAGAGATTAGTGACACATGGCACCCTAGCACGCTTCGATGCAGTTTCCAAAAATTGCAGTTACTAATAATGTTTTGATGACGATAGTTGGTGATCTCAGTTGGAATGAATGAGTTGACGTAGAAAACATCCATTGGATGTCAATTTTAATGTATACGCGTTTAGTTAGAGTATATCCAATGATTCGAGGTAAAATTATAATGAACGAAATAAGTTTTAGGAGGCAGTGCACGTGATGCTGCAGGTTTTGTTGATTATTCTTTGATGATACAAATAGAACTTTCTATACCTGTAGATCATGGATGTTATTAAACGATCACCTTTGACAGTTGTAAAAGTCACGCGTGCAGAATCAAAGCAGGTTAGCGCAGTTTAACCCGCGTGACTTTACAACTGCCAAAGTGCAAGCTACGAAAAGGGCTTTCTGAACTCCCCTATAGCTGTTATTTAGTACTGGCACTTCGATAAGTATATTTCATGCGTGGTGCAAATGCAGCACTTTCTGTATAACGTTTTCTAAAATTTCCGAAATAACGTCTCCCCTGTTTTTAACAGCCACTATCCATTGTTCATCCGAATCCAAAGCCATTTGGTTTCTAACTCGATGAATAATTCAACGTGCGCATGTTGAGTGCCAAATCGGTTTTTCCTGCTTTTAAGATGATTCTCGAGTAAGCAGTAAGCGAGCCCGTTTTCGTGCTAAGTAACAAGCTTGCTGGATTAGAAATGCGACAGCTAAGTTTTCGTTTACTTGTTGCGCTTTCAGCGGATATCACTGACAGCGTCACAGCGATTTATTTTAAGATATGCAAAAATTTATTTTGGCAACATAGTTCGTAGTTTTATTATTATTTATTGACCATTCTTAGGATCTTAAGTGATCAAGGACGCGTATAGAAGGTGCCAACATTTTGAGAACGACGCAAACCTCGTTAAGACGAACTCCAAAGGACGTCAATTTTTCGTTCGTTTCAACCGTAGTTCGTATTATCTGGAGTCAGAAAAAAATACGATTTCAATAATTAGAACTCTGTGATCTCCATAATAAAATTGACCCTTTTCCTAATCAGATCCTCTCGCGGATTTCTGATTAACTAGCCTTACTACTTGTTACGGCGCTCTGGCCCCCACCCTGTATAGAATGGCGCTTTCAGCGCATAGATAAGTTGCACATGACCTAGCCAG
>JAQGAO010002365.1:0-19952 GCA_034697705.1 Ommatoiulus sabulosus | reverse complement strand
AATAAGCTTTTGAAATTCAGAGCTTTTCAGGAAAACGAAATCAGTGCTGCCATCTACCGAAAAGATGATAAAAAGCGAGAAAGCGCGGGAAAATAAATGCAGTGAAGGGAAATGCGAAACGAAGGACGAAGGATCAGGTGGTGCCATGAAGTGCGGAGCGAAAAGTCGACAACTCTTGTAACGCTCTATCTAGAGAAAAACACATCGCTGCTGAATTGCAACTGATTTTTTTAAAGTTTTCTAAAACCAAATTTTGGCGCTTCTGAAATCACACTGATTCACGAAAGTCAAAACGTCTTCCCATTTCACTACTTTGTTATGACCATGACGGTGTTAGAAGCAAATTAATCACAAGTCGTCCATCAAATTTGCACATAACGTAATTAAGGGAAATTAGATTTCATGGGTACCATTCGCCCGACTTCACACGTCAAAACGAATGATAAAAATTATTCATAAATCATTTTTTAATGTTCAAATTAGCTCCATTTACTTATACATGTCGGTATGTGGAAAAATTTGGCAGTCATGCCTAATTTCCTGGCGCCTGTAAAAATTGCTACCCAAACGAGACAGTTCGTTCTCGGTGTGGAGGACACATTTAATAGTTAAAATATTTATGGCACGAATGCCGTTTTGCACGTCATCTATGACGTCATTGCGACACACGCATGTGGGCATGCTATCATTCACTAAATAATACGCGTCGAACGGGAAATGTGAAAACGAATACTGCGAGCTCGTTTGCGCAGTGAATTAACGCAATTCGAGGAAATAAAACATATTTTCATTTTTTACAACACACGACATTTCAAATATTTTGTTTGAAATGCGTCCAATGCATAGCCTATTAATGAGATTAACAATTTATGATCATAATTTCAAAATTTGATTCCCGTACAACTCCCAAATTCAGTAAATTATCGGAAAACCATTCGTTCTATTTCGTAAAGACAAGTTCCCAAACTAGCAGTCTCAAATTTATCCCTTCCAACGATCGTAACGTCATAAACTTTCAATGGTAGACAAAGTTTCCAAAGACGGTAAATTACAATTTTTTACATTCTATTGCACATTTTTTAAATTTAAAACCTGGGACTTGAAAACGTGAAAACGTTCCCGGCAGAACTAAAAATACATTTTACAAACATATCGCCAATATTGACAGAAGACATGGAAGACAGCCCCCTCCCCTCCTTATCGGAAAGTTTGTCCCGCAGCTTAGTCATCATCCAACACTCAAAACAAAATGAAAAACAAGAGTAATATTCCATGAAATCTGAATGAAACTTGTCTTCATCTCTCTACGGATTTCATTTCACAGATGAGAGTCGTGCCCTCCAAAATGGCCGCCATTGAGCAGAAGGCGCTTCCCTCGCCTAATGCCACTGAAGGGTGCACCCGGAACCCCCATTCCCCCAGAGTTCCCCCAATGGGTCTTCCGCATCGAGGTCACGCACACGTCTAAATTTGGGCCTAAAAGTCTGGGTTAAGTTTAGCATTGGGTCGCCAATTGCATTGTGGGTAAGCGCGAAAGGTTTCAAAGAGGAGAGACGGAAAGGGTGGCCAAGGCAGAGGTGAATTCGGCTGCTGCCTAACAACTGCTTCCTTCCTTCGCACTCACCGACTGACATGGTAAGTTGATGCAACTTCAATTCGTTAAACTCTGCCTCACTTCCGGTCACTGAAGCCCAACGCGCCTTTACCTTTAGACGGCATCTCATCGACGTTTAAATTCGGTGCAAACGGAATTTCATACCAAAAACCGGTTTGATCGCCGATTTTGCTAATCGGAGTTTGGTGCTAATTAGTCCTGCGTCGCGTTTTTAGGATGGTCTTACTTGTACATCTACGGCTTGTTAGTGCGAATCTTTGCTAAAGGATTCGAGCCTGAAATCCTCCAACGCTGAAGGATCGATAAACACGCATGAAGCAGAAAATTATAACTTCGTATAAGTTTTTCAAGTTTTCTGTGTGTTCCATGCGTGAAAGTGAAATTTAATTAATTCGGAACGATTTTCATAAGGCTTCTCCACACCTAACATTTGTTTAAGAATCACCTTGACAACAATCCGATTTTCAGAAAGACCTACTTTCTAGTTTTAAAACAACAGTTTTTCAAAAATTGTGCTCATTTTCAAAATCAAGCGTGGCGAGCGCTGACTTCTTGTTTTCGCTTGACAAAACTGTTGTCAAGGCAATGCGAGCTACCGGCGAGAATAGGAAAGTTCAGCAAGCGCCGTAACAGTCTGGACATATTCAGAAGTTTGCATTTTACCGATAGATGGCGCCGCAGGTTTTAGTCGCTCGAACGTTGTTGTTTTGCGGATGGTTCTCATTTTCTCTTGGGAATTAAGCAGCAAATTATAAGCGGTTCTAACATGATTAAAAAAATTGAAAAAAATTAATCTTTAATTTACCATCGTACGTTTTCATACTCATTATATGGATAGCATGAATTGCAATGGGCTCTTGAATGTTTAAACTGAGTAGATACATTATATAAATTAAACAGCGTAGTGAATTTAATTGCTCGATGGACTAAAAACTGCACATGAAGAGACCCGATGAATAAATTTGTAGAATCCTAAGTTTGCTTATAACTTTGAGCCAATAGGAATGTCCACCGGCTCAACGCGATGCATGATGAGCATATTTTCGGAAAAAGATTAAACAAATTTTATATCATTCTAAAATTTCCGACAATTTTTCCACAAAAACTCCTAATTAATTTAAGCTGAATAAAACTTATTTTAATCAAAACATGCAACACCAGTTGCGCTACATGTACGCTTAGTTAGCTCCAGAGAATATACCTGTAAACATTGTTGGCGTGATTTCCGTTACCATTACAGAACTATTCTTCTCAGGTTAATAATAGAAAACGGTGCACGGTCCATTATTTTAATTTCATATTACGTTTTAATTTTGACGCATTTTTCAAACACGACTATTCGTATTTATTGCGATACATATTTCGTTCGCGAGTCTTCCTTAGTTGCTTCAAGCGTCGTTAAATATTCTCTATAAAACAAGCCCAAATCGATAGTATAATTTTATTTTTGCAAGTTGACCATATACATGTACGTTATCGCGAATTCAATCAGGATTTAAATGTCGATACTCACCAACGAATGGTGCAATCTGCCATTAAGGCCAAATCAATAATAATCTCATATCTCGCGTAAAAAAAAGCTACCAAAAATAAGTATGGATGGAAATAATTGGGGCAGGTCGGAATTTAAAGAAATGGGGAAGTAGTGCGAACAAAGGAAGAAGGGAAAACCAATTCGAATGAATGAACAACATAACTATGTTGACAACTATTTTGGGAGCTGTCTTAAATTTATCACTGCCAGGGGATTCAATCAGTCAGGAGCTGGTCGTAAACGAGAGAATTTTATTCACACGTGGTTCGTACCGAATTTCGTTTAATTTAAGTGGCAATGAAAACGAGGAAATCGCTCGACAAAACTTGATTAAACGAGATTTGGTGCAACTGGTCATGAAATCGCGCCAAATTGCATCTATATGCTTGCCAAAGGAATGACGGAAATGCATCTGTTGTTCTTGTTGAGACGAACAAGATTTAAACTAAAGATAAAACACGTTTGCTTAAAGAAAACGTTTTTTCCCCTCACTTTTTTAAAGCTAAGTTTAGTTCCCAACCAAGATCATGATTTGTGTGGGAAAAAAAAGTTCAGAAATGAAAGTGAAAAAATCTCTATCCCACACTTGATTCATATTAAAAAGATATATTTAGACAACGCAATTATAATTTTACATTTAGTGATTTCCACGTTCAATGGAAAAAATGGTTTTATTTAAAACATCGACACAACGTAACTTATGAAAAATACAGGATTTTGTTTGTATATAACTCAAAGGATCTTATCACAAATGTTTTTTACCCCAGAATATTGCATAAACAAATTCTTCGATAAATAGCTCCCATAAAAATATTCGTCCAAGCAATTAGTGTAGTAAATAAACTGTTATTGGCAAAGTGATTTTCAAATAAATATAAAATAAATGCATACGTTATTTATTTTATGTATTATTCGAAACTCCTCATAGGCTGGACCTGGCATGCCATCTTAAGTTACGCAGAATCTATTTATAACTTCTCGAAATATTCGCTACCGT
Organism: Ommatoiulus sabulosus; assembly: GCA_034697705.1. NCBI lineage: Eukaryota > Metazoa > Arthropoda > Diplopoda > Julida > Julidae > Ommatoiulus > Ommatoiulus sabulosus. The sequence goes on along the minus strand of JAQGAO010002365.1, from coordinate 15,806 downwards.
GAATGGAAGTCGAAACTCGCTTACGCATATGACTATAAATAAGTCACGAGTGTGTTAGCCAACATTTCGCAGATGTGTTATTTGCACAAGATGGCGAGCTATCCGCCATATTGAAAACTCCTCCCAATTTTCACGTTGTTTATGCCAGCGTTGGCCTCGCTTATTTTTCGAATAAGGAGCCAAATATTTCTGCCGATTGTTGATAAATAAACAGCCTTATATGCCTTTTAAAAGCGGAGGTTTATCTAACTTGATGATAAATAAAGTTTAGAATTGGTAGCAATTTGCCCATTTTCTTTCCATTAAAGATGCCTTTGTTATGAGTCTTTAGTAAAATTGGATCATTCTTCGGTTAATTATCATATTAAAAATGAACCTGGAGCACTTTTCCTTTCCAGGCTGATGATAAAAAAGAGAAGAAGAAGAAGGTGAAGAAGAAGGAGGAAGATGCGGCCCCTGAGCCAGCAGCCGCCCCAGCCCCAGCCCCAGCCGCTGCCCCAGCCCGAAGTGGCTCCTCCAAGCGGGCAAAGAGGACAGGCTCCAACGTGTTCAGCATGTTCTCCCAGCGCCAAGTGCAAGAGTTCAAAGAAGTGAGTATTTTGATCTCTGCATTTTAACGAGGATGACGCCATTCAATCCACGTTTTCAAACTCGAAACTTGATTTTTAGGCCTTCGGCTTGATGGACGCTAACAAGGACGGTATCATTGACAAAAGGGATTTGAGAGCCACTTTTGACGTCTTAGGTAAGACAGGAAGTGAGATTACGCAAAGAGTACCTTTATGGGTAGACCCGCTACATAATGCATTTGTTTGCAGGTCGCATTGCCAACGATAATGATCTTGACGAGATGTTGTCTGAAGCACCTGGACCAATCAACTTCACCATGTTTTTGAGCATCTTTGGTGACCGTATCACGGGTAAGTCGGTATTTTTTTTTTTTTAAAAAAAAGGTACAACGAATTAAAATTCACAACTATAGTGAGGCTCATATCGCAAAAAATATATTTTGATTTATAATTTTTAAAAACAGGCCCCCTACTAAACTAGCATAAGAAAACGGCCATAAACAAACAATATAATTGGAAATAAAAATTTCCATGTATGAATTTTAGAAAAAGTTTAAAAGATTTGAGTTATAGGTAAAGTTTACGGGTACTTTTTATAGTAATGAAATCGCATCAGTATTTTAAACGGGCAAAGAATTTTCATCATTTTAATTTAAAAAACCGATGGAGGACAGAATCCAAAAAATATTACATCGTTAATAATAATTAAAAGTTATATCCAATATGAAGAAATTAAAAGGGAAAGTAGACTAAAAATAATTTAATATTTGAATATGCTATTATAACTACCTAAAGTTAATCTACAAACTAACGAAAGACAACTCCACACCAGAAAATGTTTTTAAAGAAGTATTTCAATAGATAAACTATATTTTGCAAAGCGATACATATTTTCTCCGAAAAGCGAGCATGTTAGTCACAAAACTTACGTGCTGCCCCTGAGAGTAGGCAATCAGTGCCTGCTTAGACAATCCGTTCATGCTTAGGTGCTTTCACTGATTGCTTGCAAATAGGGGCAAGAGCATTTTTTTTTGTCAGAGATTGGCTACCAATACACGGAAATAAAATTTGTATTAAATTCATTTCATTTGTTTTAAAGGAACCGACGATGAAGACGTCATCATGAATGCATTTGCACAATACGACGATGGTAATGGAAAATGCTCATCTGACAAGTAAGCAATCAACTCCAGGCAGGGAATTATGATGCACCATTTGCAAATACTATTTTCTTAACCTCTACTCCTTTTTTGCAAAGGTTAAAACACGACCTAATGACCTGGGGCGAGAAATTCAAGCTCGGTGAGGTGGAAGATGCCTTTGACCAAGCCCCCATTGACGGCGCCGGCTTTATCGACCTCAAGGGATTCGCTAATGTCTTAACGAAGGGAGTAGAAGACGAGGAAGGGGCCGCCTAAAATGTAGGTTCAAAATTGACCAAGCACTTGAATGTGTTTAATTAATGCTTACTAGGCTCAGACTGTAACTAGCTATTAGCATTCATATCGCAATCCAAAACCTGCATCCACTAACTTAAAACGGTTCATACCAATATGATCCCTAGACTATTACTGTGAGACTTAACAAAAATATTAAAATTAAGTCGTTTTAGATACTAATTCCCCTTTAAATCCTCACCAATCGAGTTGTCTAATTTAGCCTTTATTTTATGCAGGCTATACCAAAATCTCACCGAGAAACCTCATCCAGTAGCATTTATTAAGGTAAAAACCTGAACCCTGACATTTTAAACAAAAATACAAAAAAACATTCCTTAGACGAATTCCTAATTCATATAGGGTCTAACAATCTGATAGTCTGACCAATGAAAACAGTGGCATGATACTTTTAAATCGCTCGTTAGGCACTTGAAATTGCTCAAACAACTAGTTCGATAACTTGCTTGTAAATGTTAGGTTTTGTAACCGCACCACTTCCGTATCAAATCCAGCTGTTATTTGACCACTAAGCTTAAACAAGCCATAAATTGTATAACTTTAGTAAATATTTAGTATACGGAATATAACAGAAATACACTAACAATATTATATATTAGAAAAAATATACCGATCACCTGACTCATAATTCCGAGATTTTAAAAGCAGTGTGATGTAGTCAGCATTCATTAATTAGCGTTCATTTCGTATTTTTTTTTTCGCAGAAAATTGCCAAATAGTTTGTTGCTTGGCGGGACAGTACTTCCGGTAGCATCACCTCCGGTCCAGGGGACCCATTTCCGGAATCTTTCCGCTATTGTCGTCGCGCCTTTTCACGATTTCTTCTCGTTCATTGTGCCAAAATGCCTCATTTCTACAATTTCAGACGTTCCCCAATCCGTTTTTTTCTTTCTACTTTATTTGATCTGTATATAGTTAGTCCCGCTTCAATTTTCTTTCGTCCACCTTTCATTATTTTTCTTTTCGCTACCCTGTCATTATTTCGCAACATCCAAAGAGCGCGCGAGGCGATAGGCAGTGCAATGTATAATCGCAACAACATCGAGAATATCAACCGTAAATAAACATATTTTGGAAAACATTAACCTGTCGTGTGTTTGCGTGTGCATGGCGTCATCCTGTATCTTAAAAATAATAGCAACCTCAAAATAGAGATTCAATGTCAACTAGAAGATGAAAATGCTCGTCAATCAGTGGCGTATTACACCAAAAAGGGCATGCTGAAGCAAATTCCGACAAGGATAAACCTAAAAGTGGATTTAGGGAAAACTAAACCGTAGATGCTTCAGATTTTTTATTGTCAACAATTGCGACTTAACTTGGTCACGATCAGAAATAAGAACGAAACTAACATGTTTGACAACGTCATTCGTTAAACGTACATGTAATGTATATGTATTCACTAACTCGCATTAAAAAAGTAAAGAAACTTATGACTTCAAGTTGCAAGGAACTCATAAATGCATTTTCGAAAACGCATTAATACTGCAGAGTTAATGTACGAAGATATTTCAACACGAAATATAATAGAAATGTATTTTATTTGATCTGAGGCTTTTAGTGCTGCATGAAAAGTCGCATATGTGGGTCTATAAAAGCTCAGTTTTTAAAATATAATATTCCAAGAACTCGTAAACCGTCACTATCGCAAAGCTTGTTTGTTTAAAACAAACGAAAAACGCCACAAAAATAGTGAAATAACTTTTTACTTTGTGAATACGTATTGTAACAGGTTACATAGACGTGATCTTGCAAAATTGTCAAAAACGTCATAAATCCATGCCACTCTATCAAAAGATGCAAAGAAATGAGATGTGAGAGAATTAACAGATACAGTGTAACTTAAGAGTACACTGTGTTATACTGATGACTAAAATCATTTTTAAATAGACTATAGAATAATGCAAATGCTTTATTTTTTTTCAAATAAAACTTTACAGAAAATCCATAAAACACATTATTTATGGTGGTGTTTCCCAGAAAAGTTCGTCTTCGACATTGCCATAAAACAAAAACTATTACCACTCTATACCATCTTACTATCGTAGATTCTGGCTTAAAAAAAGATAACAGCACTGAAACAGAATGAAAAATAGTCAATTTATAAGCTGACTACGCGAATGTCATAAACAATTAAAACAATGACCAATCAAAGTAATTCTTACATTTGCAGCATCTCTACCAAACTAAGACATAAGGTCACTTTTCCTTTCGTTCCCGCCTCTCGCCCCGTCATCTTATCCTAAATTTAAGGAATAAACCACAAAAAAATGGTCGAAATGACTTATATGTATATTAATATCCAAAAATGGCATATGTTAATTAATTGTTTAATTGTGCGTGAGATTTATAAGCCAATTTTGAAGGCAACTCACGTGTTGAAAAAATTAATTTATTAGAACGAACTTGGCTAAGAACACTTTGGCTAACCTTGATAATTTGGTCGTCTTGCACCTGTACAATCATGTTTAAGTCTGTGATCAAATTAAAAAGGTAGATAAAATACAAAAACTTTGTTGGAGTAATGTCTTCAGGTAATTTAATTACGAATATAACCTCTTATGCCATAACAGCTATTTGTTTACAAACAAAGGGATTCGACCCTATCGAAACTCAGCATATGGTTTGATAATTGTTTAGATAACGCACTTGAGGCATCTCAAGACTGTAATGAACCAAGCAAAGCATCTTTTAAAAGAAGCAAATAAGAAAATAAATAACATCTTAAGCTTCTTTAGTTAGAATAACATTTGAGTTCCAAAACAGATAGGCAAACTGGTATAAAAAATTAAAATAAAAGCTCTATAAAAATAAATTCGACAATAAAAACGTTAACTGATATAATAACAACAATGAAGTAAACTTCTCGTTGATTTAAAAAAAAAATTAACATAACACATTGAAAGCTGAATGAAAATTCCAAATAAAGAGAAGAAATGAAAATATAACTGATGAAGTGGAATTTGAATTCTCTTATTCTTTAGCGCATCCGATTTAGCATTTAATTATTCAAATTTCATAATACGTTTACTTTTTCTATACATTTAATTAGATCAATAAAGAAAACCAGGAGCCATTTTTCCATTCGATAAAGCGGAAAATACGAAGAACAGTCTCGCTTACTCTATACTAGTCCATCTCGAGTATTTTTTTTTCAAATTCCAAGTTTTGGATAAAAATAAAGACCATTTTATCAACGCTGGGCTGCCATTTATATAATCACCAAATCCCCATTTTTCGACATCATACTGCAGGTTTGAAGCTAAACGTTTTCCGAAAAATTACCCAACAGGACGAACCAGTGTCAATTCTCTCGCAATTCACTAAAATTCAATATACTAAATTGCAGCTCCCACTTTCATAATATCACTTTTTTAATCGAGTCGTACTTTGGAAAATCCCTGATACAGTGTACGTCTTATGCCGATCAGCGGTTACACTGTTACCTTCAGCACGCCCGACTGTTAATTTGAGCATCTTTTCCCCCGTTGCTCTACCGGAGTGTTAATTGACGTTAAGTACGACAGACACGCATGAGTACGTGTCAGATTTGGCTAGCTCATCCGGGCCACATCACCGCAGTCTGCTGCACCAGCCAACGATTCATCATTAAAATCCCGTCATTTCTCCATGCAGGTTGCGTAACGATTTCAGCTTCGTTTTCCCCCAGATTCCCACCATTTCCCCAAATCCCGTACCGTTTTTTCCCCTCCCCCGTGGCCGCCGTTTCCCTCCCTCAAAATAAACTCGGTTTGTCCTCCTCCTCCTCCCTCGAAATGCTCGCAATTGCCGTATCGCACTTGCCAAACTCCCGAAATGGGCATAACGCGCATGGGGCGCAACGCAATTGGGTTTATTGCGCCAAAACGCGTAAACAGGAGGTCCGGTGGGAGGGGCTGCGGGGGGAGTAGGATCCCCCGAGGGGGGATCCTGCCGGACTCCCTATAAACCCGAGGCAGGGCCGGGAAGCTCCCTCATCAGTCTAGTGGCCGTCGGGGAACTTGCACAAGCTCCTAAGTGGATTAAAAACCGTATCCCAACCGAGATAAGATGGTGAGTACATGTACGCTTCTTCTCGTCTTCGGGGCCCCGAAAACGTGGGAATTTCTCCGGAGTTGACGGGCCTTTTCTGCATGGGATGGCATTAACGGGAAACTGCAGGATCCGACGTCGTGTTTGTTTATATGCTGTGGCACCACGTGGCGAATCGTCCTGAAAAAACCCAGGTATCCATTTTTTTTGTGGTCGGTGCACCAAAATCTGTCGTCGTTGCTCTGCTTCTATCGCATTTTGGCTGGTGTTACGTTTTCGGCTGATGTATGATTGATGGGGAATGCGCTAATCGGCACGTTAGCCGAGGCAGAGCAACGTCCGTTATCGACAAACGGTCGATTTGTCGTCCGAAACGACCGGCTCGGAGAAGCGCCGACAACGCCCACCTACGACGAATCATGAGCTGCTCGTTCCAAAATTGAAAAAAGTGATGTGGGAAAAATGGCAAAAAACGAATCAAATAATGAAATGGTTTCCTAAGATTTAAGGAAGAATTAGCGCTCATGTAACAGGGCATTAAGAAAAGAAAAGAAAAAAATAATGTCCTTTAGTCTTCAGTTTGATAACTAACACGCACTGTCATGCACACACGAGGAAAGTTATATCTGGAAACACGTACGGCATGTTCAAAAAGTTCTGTTTTTTAGAAAGTCAATTACGAGAAATATGAAATGTTTTAATTTGTCAATTATAAAAACATGAATGAAGTCTAAGTACTTTCAGTTTGAAATTTTATTTATATAAAAGCCATGGTTAGTAAAATGCTCAGAAATATGCGCTTGACTTTTCGGACACGCCTAAACTTGCCAAGTTTTCAGATATAAGTTTCCCCGTGTGTGACGGCCTTTAGAACTTAGAAGTATAAAATTAGAAACGTGTTTCTCTTTTATACTATACAGCTCGACTCGCGTTTTTACAAATCTGTGGAGATACTTAAAAAAAAGTTCGTAAATAGGAATGGCATTAAAAATATGAAAAATGCAATTTGCAATCCCCTTTATATGTATGCTATATTCCAAAAATATCACTAACGAGACAAACAGTTTCCGTCCATTTATTGCAGCGTTAGGAATTCGATATCATTTCGATGTGAGTGTTGTCAGCTTCGTTTGCGGAGGTAGTTTTTTTCTTAAACCCCGTTTTACCAACTAGGTCCAAAACCCAACCCATTTTGGAATAATTCCCCGATCGTGTTCCCGGAATGTGTAACTTTAGTTTGTAACTAAGAGCGAAAATTAACCTTACTAAGGAATACATTTCGGGACCATGCAACGCCATATTTCGTAAAAAAACCATTGTTTTCGTAAATGGGAGGTGCGTAAAAACGCGAGTCGATTGTGCTACTTACCGTTTGGCTGTCACGTTAAAGGGAGAACAAATACGTTTTTTCTTATAGCTCTCAGTTTGATACGCAGCAATTAATCTCCTGCTACTATACTGTACATGTACTCGTTTGGTAAAATGGTCAAACAAGGGTTTTCTCATCTACTCAGGCAAACTTACTCCAGCTTAAAAGATGCAATATATGATATTATGAGATATTCATGCAGTGACCAGAATTAAGACCAACTTTTTTTTTGGTGTACAAAAGGAGTACAATTTTTTTGGCTGATTGCTGCTCGAGCTAAAGAGCGTAGAAAGAAACGTTGCAGAGCTTCAATTGGATAGACGGTTAAATAGCGCATATAGATCTGCCGACTTGAAAAAGAGCCAACTAACGGAACCATTTCAAAGCGCTAAGTGGCTAATCGTTCAAACGCAACACATGAGAAAAAATTATATCGGGCGCTAATACACGTGGCCAAAACGCTACAAGAACTTATAAACCAAACTATACATGTATTTTAAGGAGTAAAAAAATGTACAAATAAAAAAATACAAAAAAAATAAGCATCAGCTGTGTACATTTTCCTTGTACAAAGCAATTAAAAAACATTTCATAACACGTTTTTTGGTTTCTCAAAAATTCATTGCGAAAAAATCATGCTTTTTTTCCGTTTCTTTTGTTCGACTAAGTGACACTTACCTTTAAGGCTCTAATATTGCATTAACGACACTTTCAAACTTCTTTGGTTAGCGAGACGTGAGCTCTTTAAAGGCATCCTGCGTGCTTTCAATTTTAACAACATCACATGCAGTACTTAATTTAAATTAACTTAGTTGTAAAGCTTTAATTTATTTGCAATTTAATTGAGCAGATCACAAAACATGTGCACTATCAAATGAAGCTCAATAATCTATTTTGGAATCACAACTTTCTAAATCTGCCTTTCTCAAAATTCGGCTAATGATCATAAATTAAAAAGCAATTTCAAAAAACAGATATAATAGTTTAAATTTTTGGAAAAAGAAAATAATATTCGCATGACTTTGAATAATTAAATATGCCGTTTGTTTAAAATGTTTCAAGTATAAACTACGATGAAGAACTTGGGAAGTGATAATAGTGGTACATGTACTTAAAAAGTAAAATGTATATACTTGATTTCATATATAGTATATGAATATGAAATCAAAGAAAGTTCTAATGGACAATTTCCATATCCCTGACTATACGGAAAAGATGAATTTTTAAAACAAAAATAGCATCTCTCAATAATTCATCTATTCCTGAAAATATTTTTCTGAAATTTAATGAAAGCGAATAAACGCTTAAAACCATTTGACACGACCTTCCTAAAAGATGTGCCATCTTAAACAGCCATTTCGCAGCCTCACCAATCGGAAATAGCCTTACTCGCAACTATTCACCAAATTGCAAGCATCTGTTTACCGCAAATGTTATTTTGAGGATCAACGGTTGACAGAAACTGGGAAACGAAACTGGGATTCGCAAAATAATCCGCCATCTACGGAAGAGCGTCTGGGTTAAATTTACTCTTGATATACGAATTATATCTCCCTGCAGCCCTATACGGGCCTTCTTATTTTTAACTTCGATGTAACGCCACATAGTTAAAAAGAAGACAAATTACTAGCGACATCATTGTCATTCCTGCTCAGACCATGGTACTTTGATTATAGCACCGAATTCCTGCTAAATTTAATCACCGATTAAAGAGCTTCGTTAAAAAGCCTTAAGGTTTGATCATAGCGCTAAAGTAGCTTTCTTTACCTAAAAAAAAACGTTAAACGGACGGGGCAACCGGCCATCAACATGAAATGCCATGTCTGAAATTCTGTCAAAATTTCGTTGAATAACATGCTTTGTATTCGAAAATTGGCAGCGGTTTACTAATCTTCTGATATGCTTCTTTAAATAAAACTGCCAAAATGGGCACGTATTCTACAAGCATATTTGAAGCAAATACTTTTTAAATCGCGTTTACATTACTCGTATTCGTATCATAACAGATACTAAGTATAATTTATATAAAATCAAATGAAAACTTTATAGCGTTGGTGATACCAAATATAATATGAAATACACAAGATGATACCAAAACCGAATTGAATGCATGTTTAAAAAAAATACCATATTTGGAACAAATGCGTAAATTATTTTAAATTCCCCTAAAAGTACTGAAAAAAAAACCTCAGTTACAAATGCAAAAAAATAAAAACATGACAGAACAACGTACGTTTTTTTTTTTAAAATTAAATTAAAGAAGATTTGCATGTAGCTGATTTTGATGTTTTGGCCACTCCCGCCCCACAAAATTACCGGAATGAACGTTCACCTTGATGTAAGAGAGTCAAAGTTCTGGCGTTAACTGAATGTTAATTGTAAAATTTTATTGTACTGTATTGCATTCACCGGAATAGTACAAAATTTATTAAACCGACTGTTTTAGTTGTCATCCATCTTACTTTGCCAATTTTTCCATATGGAAAAAAGTGACAGCAAAAGTATCAGGTTTGTTTCCAATAAAACCTGTTTGCAAACAGTGGTTTTGCAGATTGGCTGCATATTTACAAATCATGGATATTAGTAACCACGAGATACCAGTTTGAGTATATCACTAGGTTTTCAGTTTATCATCAATTTACATCAGTTTTCCCATAAATGCTGTCGATCATGCAGTTATTTCATCATATTGTTGGAACTTTTAATGTGTTATTGTTGCCTCATGTACTGTTTGAATTTATTCATTTTTTATTTCTCGACTATAGGCCAGTGCTGCGAAAAAGAAGGGCAGTGGCGGATCCGCCCGCAAGGCGCAGAGGGCCACCTCCAACGTCTTCGCCCTATTCGATCAAACCCAGATCGCGGAATTCAAGGAGGTCGGTGAACTTTGCTGTTTATGCAAAACTAGATTCTTTTTCAAACCTAACATCATTTCGGGCTCCTTGCCACGCTTTTTTCCGCAAGTAAAATATATTGCGCTGGCAAGTTTTCAACGTAACCAATAGTCTACCGACACGATGACGTCACGGATGGAAAAATGGCGTTGAGGTAGCGTGGGATTACATAGGAATCCCCAAAAATTTCAACAAAATGTCGCTGTGCACACCCAGGTCTCTACAAACCCGCCTTTATGGAAGGCCCTATTTTGGGTTGATGTGAGGAGCAAATTTAGGCCAATAGGATGAGTCTGCATAGCGCTTCCTTATACGCACATGTGGGATGTACACTTGTACTAGTATTGTATTCTGGCGTTAAAAATACCTTCACGAGCCCGGGTTTGACCCCGCGGTCATCGTAGCGCACGATGCGCCGAGCAGCGCCACCTAGCGAGATGTTAGGAAGGCTGACCTGGGGGGGCTAAAACAGGGCTAGAACGGGATCCTGCCTGGCTGGGAACGAACTAAAAATAGGAGCACAAAAAGTACAAAGTGGAGAGACAGCGAAACCATTTATGGCAAGCCTATCGGATTGCGATGAATAGGTATAGCGGAACAAAAGTGGGGAAAATTCCTTCGCATTCCAGGCTCCAAAAGGCGAACTGAATGGGTTTAGGGGCGCCCTCTGTTCACGAATATCGATAATAGGAAAATATCAGAAAAAAAGGAATCGAAAATATAAAAAATAATAAAATTTTGACAATAGGGGTAACCACAATTACAGAATGGATAAAAAATTCTGACGAGGATATGACGGAAGGGGCAAAAAGAATGGTATTTCGTTGACGTATTTTATGAAACTCCCCAATAACTAAAATTGATTGAGTCAGCAATCTATTAGTGACGTAGTGGCTTGAATATAAACTCAGCCAATAAAAGAAATCTTAACAATTAAGAGGGGTAAGCACAACCTGTGATGGGAATTAATTGAATTAATACTTCCGGTGAGTTTGGACAAAACAGTTCAGGATGAGGAAATTGAAGAAAATGACAGCGTTTCCCTGGAAGGCTCCAAAGACTCAGTGATTGAATTGATATCCGTTATATTAACTTAATAAGTTGATGGGTCGACTCAACCAAATTTTTGAAAAAATTAGAAATAGTAGGGCCTACAATTAAATACTTGTAAAATGTTCATTTGAGCATTTTCCGAAAGCCAATTTACCCTATAAGATATAGCAAATATCTGACGATGATTCTTAAATACATGATACGCTTTTGTTTTAACAAAGAATATGTTGCACAAAAATATCTTCTATACCCAATTTGTGATCAAAATAAATGTGGGCCACTTACAGTTGTAATTTAATTATTTTTAAACATCTTAAGGCGGTAACTTAGCCCCTAGTTTTACCTGTGATGCTAAAAAATTGGGAATTCATCCAGTGAAATAAATAATGTTTAGAATAAAATAATTCCTCTCAATAAAGTAGCCACTCATTCGCATTCCTAAACAAGTTAAAGAAAATCGTTAAATTTTCTTGATTTTATTTAAAAAATAAGTAAACATGGAATACATGTAATTCAGCCTGCAACCCGCGTTGTATGTAACACCGCTTCGCTCCGTATTCCATTTGACTTTTCAGATCGAATTACTTTCATGTATCAATATTATTAAAACAAATACTGGGGTTGTGAAGTATGTGAAAGCTTATTAAGGGACAAGTGAATAAATAATTTCTAGTTTGTGGAGAAATTGTTTCCATTTGAGGATTCATTCTATTATTTTATGTTTATTCTATGGGCAAGTTTCCGTTTTTTAGCACTCAGGCATACATGTACATTTATATATTGCACACAGTCGATTACAAATAAAATGGCTTGAATAATTTCCTTATTTTTTTTTGTTTGTAAATAAAAAGGAAATTTTACCTTTAAAATGTGTTTGAAAGTAACAGTTAAAAGGGGATTGGAATGAATTAAGATGAATGGAAAACTTCTGGCCAAATACGGCCTCAACAAACCGGAAATATTTGTCCGCAGAATCATTATGCATGTCCACCGGGCCCATGCATCCACCTGCCCAAATCTCACCTGTTTTCTTCTAATCTGCTAACAGGCCTTTGGATTCATGGACAGCAATAAGGACGGACTGATCGACAGGGAGGACTTAAGAGCCACGTTTGACTCCTTAGGTATGCAAACGAGCCTCCAAATGTGACTTTCGGGTTGCTTGGCATTGTTCATAATTACAGTAGTTCTAATTATTCGGCAGGTCGCATTGTGGAAAACGCTGATTTAGACGCCATGTTGGCCGAGGCCCCAGGACCAATCAATTTCACGATGTTCCTCAGCATTTTCGGTGAACGGATTTCTGGTACGTTTTTAGCACCCGCGAGAATTAACGTGTTTTTTTATATATATACTAGTAATAAAATGGTGATTCTAACCTGATATTAACTTTATTGCAGGTGCTGATCCCGAAGAAGTCATCCTCAACGCCTTTAAGACTTTTGATTTGGACGACAGCGGCCTCATCGACGAAGCGAAGTAAGTTCCAAATCAAGTTAATTTTAAAATCTTGAAAAATTCGTTCCCAAATGGTGTAAAACTAAACTCGATCAGTTCGTAAATTTCAAAACTGCTCAAAACTTCCGGTTTCTCCGGTATTTACTGGCTATATACAGTAGTGTTGTCAGCTTTGAAAATCAATAATTCCCCATATCACGTTACTGTCATTTACGAAATCAACAGTTTTTAGAAAATATTGCATCTATTAATAAGTCTTTTATAATACTGTACGTTGTAGAAACTTGAGTTCAAGCTCAACTTAAATTTTTCCCCGCTAATTATTTCTGTAATAAATTCTTATACATGCATAATGATTAATGAGTTTGAAAACATTAAAACATTAAGCTAGAACTGACGAACATGTACAACTACTTGTATGTTGTTAAAAAAATTACTGAAATGCCTTTATGCAATAGGGGTACTCGAAATTGTTACGAATAGCAATTTTGGCAGTCTTGAAGCAACGTGTGCAAAAGGAAAACATTGATTGGCTTAAAAACAGCGATCATCTTGAAGGAATTACTGTATGTTAACCAGATAGTGTGTCCCTTTTTCACACGTGACCTCAAGGATGCCAAAAGTGCCCGAGTACCCCTAGTGTTCGTTAGTACAGCGTGCTTTCTAACTGTTAGAAGTGACATTCAACTATTTTCCCTTTCTTTTTCAGTCTGCGCAAGGTTCTTGGCAAATGGGGCGAAAGGCTCGAGAAAACAGAGGTACGATAAGCTGCTTTTTTTCTCTGCAAATTCTTCCTGATCATTGACTTAACGAATAAATTGCATTGCTTCTTCAGCTGGACCAGGCCCTCAGCGAAGCCCCCATCGAAAAGGGTTTGTTGGACTACAAGACGTACACCCGCCTAATCACCCGTGGAAAGGATGATGAGTCTGCCACTGCATAAAAAAGATTAGAGAAACAGAAGATAATACAATGTTCAGCTGCGACGTTCTTTCATTGAAGCGTTGGCGGCCTTTGAATTGCAATAATCCATCTACTGTTTTTTGTATATGTTCGCTTCCCTCGCGCAACCCTGACTTTTCTTCGCCCATGTCCCAACTGTCCACAATGTGTCCACTCCGCCATCTTGTGTATCTTGTACGAACGCCGGTTCCACCGCTGGCCCTGTCCAATAAAAAACATCCGACGGTTCTACCGCGGTGATGCGGTAATAAAATACGACTTATGCATTCTTTTATAAAAGTGTTTAATACCTATATGTATTTACACCGGGTAAGGCCTCCCTAAACTTGTTTAAAAGAAAACTTTTCTTACGGATCTTTTGCCTCGAGGCTTCAACATAGAACGGTATCATCGTTCTGACAGCATTTTTGCAGAAAAAATGGCTGAATCCGAAATGCAGTAGTTTGTGCAGAGAGCGGGTAGATGAGCACCGAAAGTGACGTCATTAGATGGAAAGAATCACGACATCATTACCCAAATTCAACAAAGCAGTTTCCAAATAATTTTGCAGAATTTCAAAAAATGCAGAAAATAGCGCAAATGTAATAAAGACTAACTTTTTAATACTGCAATATTACGAAGTCGAATAATTTGCGGGTTTTCTTATGGAAAACAATCCAAATGGTATGCCTCACCAATTAAACTGAACTGATGATCAAATGCTCATTTAAACAGGAAGACTCCCATTTTAGTCGACAATTTCACTTGCCATGGCCATTGTAAGTGGTTATGGAAAATCACCGTACCGGTACATATCAAAACAAGCAAAACCCAATTCTCTGCCACTACATCCAATAACTGCATCTCTGTATCAAAGCCATTCTTCCATAAAAACGAGTAAAACAGGACTAAGTTCAGGATGGCGTCATCCCGCAACACTATTGCTCACTCCTCTCAGCATGTTAAATAATAAAAGAAAAAAATGACTTGCGTTGAGAAAAATTCACCATCAAGGAACAGAATGTTGAGATTATTAACTGGATAAATGCTAGGCTCTTTTTAAATAAGTGGCATATTTATAAACTTAAAGCAGATAACTTAATAAAATTTGAAACTGATAATAAAGTGGGATGGGAGTAAAACAAGCGGAATAAAATGAAATAAGAAAAACTGCATGGTCAAGGAGCACTATGTGCTGACGTTCCCACTGCTGCAAATCTGTTATTTAGACTCACTCCAGATGCCCCAGCGGCCCGAAACCGCAGTCAGAACCGCCTACCATTGGCCCCTAAAGCCGCATATTTTTTTAGCTGAATTGGACATCCACGTGCTTAAACGGATTTGTCACTGTCTTCTTCGGAGTCGTCATCATCATGGTGGTGAGTTAGCTTCTTAGGAGTGTCGGCGCGCAGGTGAGGTACCAAACTTGGCATGCGATCCAAGGGGCTGCGGGTTGCTGTTTTGGTGGTGCTTTCCATTTCTACAGCAACAGCGTTGATGCGGGATCTGTTAGCTAACGGGCTTTCAGCAATGGTGGTTTGATCATGGGCAACCGTGGACTCGTGCGGCATCTATGAGGAAAGACATAGGTCAATTCAAGAAATACACAGACTGAGTACATGTCAAAAAATGGATGACTTGAAACTAGAGGAATAATAAAGCCATCTTAACCTTGCAGAAAATATATAATTTAACTCAATGCATTAACCGCAATGTAAATGCAGAAGCATTCCTTGAAAAGCAGTTTGGTAATAGAAATATGATGTGTAGTCGCTCACTAAAGAAAACTTGTAGTTTGATGGCAATTTTTCCAAAGTTATTTAGCTGTATTTGAAATTTATTCTCACAATCGTAAATACTAAAGCGCAGCTATCGTATACAAGGTGGTTTTGAACTCATGGTACAAACTCTAAATGGTGTTAGCGTGAACTAAGGTAAACATTTTTCACCATAGAACATAGGTTCCAAAGGTCACTATTAAAAAGTTACAAGGCCAAATGTGTAGCTGGTACATGGAACATTTAATGGATTA
>JAQGAO010002364.1:0-19955 GCA_034697705.1 Ommatoiulus sabulosus | reverse complement strand
TATGTCATACTTGCTTTCAGACTCGCCTGGTAGGCCTAGCATAGAAAGTATGAACATCCCGGGCAAAGCCGGGCCGTCCAGCTAGTTTATGATAAGTGATGGAGGTTCCACTTACCCATGCTCGGAATTGGCTTTATGTGCTTTAGATAACATCTAAAGTGGAAATAAAATAAAGTAAGACGTGAAGCTATATTTTTGGAGAAAATTGATAATTTCGTCGTCGACTTACAGTGTACAATATGGCAGACTGCATTTCTACAGCCATAATCGCCGTAAGGAAATTGTTCGCAAATTTCGTTTAGGTAAAGTCTTGCATGCGGGCTTGACTTTTGTGACTCGCGCAAATGGCTGAGAATTTAATACTACATTCCTGGCAACATTCACGAGATGCATTAATGGCATTTTGAAAGCTTGCCGAATCACCATCTCATGCCATTTCATACGTGGTACAGCTGCTAAATAACGAGTAAGTGGGCTGTTTTATAACGTGTCAAACATGCATAAAAGTGAAATGAAGCAATTTCCGCAAAAGATATGATGGTGGGAGCTACTGTCAATAAAAGAGAGCTCGTTCCTCCTCTCTGCATACTGGATTGCATAAATATGGTTATTTATAGCCAAGGATCCACAGAGATCCGTTAATCAAAGCAACGCCTGCGGTTACGAGATAATTTATTAATTTAATCACCGTGCCAATAAAAGGTCAGTGGTTTTCAAAATATAGACCATTTTCAAAATCCAAGGTTATAGATAATGTATATCGGTTGTATAGAATATGTAGATGCCTGTTAGCCTTAATCGTCAGTTTACTATAATAAATAATGCAACTAGTCAGCAACTACATGCATGTTCGTTGCACAGCCTGCTATGGTTTATCTCTAAATACTAGTTCACGCGTTGTTCAATTTATTTCGAATTATGCTCAAATCCGTTCCACATTTGGTTAACCCATATATCACGTTTGATTAGGGTTATCTTTAGTATATGCATAACGGTCCAAAATCTAATCGAGGAAACCGAGTGCGTATCAGCCTTCAGCGTGACGTTATATGCAAGCTGTCCCATTTCATGATCAACAAAATGAGGAAATGAGGTTCCATCCATACGAGGCAGTTGTCGCTATAAACTGCACTCTATATACCAATTCCATTTTAGTTATTAAATGCTATTGGCGCTGTAGCATTTCATAAGTCCCATTATTTTGCATTCAGATTTGAAATTGCTTTTTAAGCGGTATAGGTGAATTTGTTTTGGTTGCAGGTACGGACACGGACAAGTCGTGTTTTCCCCAGGGATTAGACAGCTGCATTTCCCTTCATTTCGATATCCTTCCATAACGCGCAATCCGCGAGATAGGTTTGCAGTCGATAAAACGCATTTCTGCACTTCATTCAGCACTTTAGCTGAAAATGTAATAGAATTTCCGTTCGATGCTAAGTGAAAAGCAGGAAAAAAAGTTTCCGCTTATAATGGACTTGCCATTCGAGTAAAATTTCCGAGGGATGATAACAATGAAAGGTAAGACGTGATATGGGACCAGCAATTTGGGGACAGGCGGGCTATGGTTCTATGACAAAATGGGACCACAGTCTACTGTCGTACTGTGATGGCCGGACTCTTTAGCCAAGATTTCATAATCATTATTTAACTGTACGTGACTCTCCTTCGATCTCGATGGACCTAATCCAGTTCTATGCAAGGTCACGCGGTCACTTGACCTTCATTGCGTTGACTATACTCGAAGGCAAATATTTTATTCAAGCCTGATTGATGATGGGATAATGTCGCTTTAGTCTTGGATTGGGATATTCCGTTTTCGATCGACGAAGATTTTAATGGCACGTTTTCATTTCAAAAAAATGGACCCCTGTTATCAAATTGGCAGATGAGCATTACCTAGGAATACGCACTGTTTGCCCCCCTTCGAGGGGGCTGAGCTGGAAGCTGCAATACACGCACAGCCCTGATAATTAACCATAAAGTGCTTACAACGCGCAGTTGTTGCCAGGTAAGGAGAATATATTATCGGGATATCATTTTCGTTTTTTATGACACCAATATGCTTCTGAATTGATGCCAGGCAATGGCCATTGTGTGGATATGTCATCGATCGAATCTGATATTCGTGGTTAACTTGGATTCGCGGAGGGATGGATGCCCCCTTGTGATCTTAATCGATCTCTTAATTAGTAACGCTAAGTCTGCGTTTAGCGCCGGTTGGTTCATTTATCTTTATTTCGTTAAAAGACTACCAGCATTTAGAGAACCGAGATCAATTTCCCTTGGCAAAATTCCCTATTTTACCCACATCAGTGGTCCGTTTCGGTTTCTTTGGATGCCATGGCCTCGCCAATGTTGTTGCATTTCACTTAGTTTGATGCGTAAGTTAATTACTTAGTTTTATTTAGAGTTTATTTGGTGCTTAAGAAATATCGGGGTCTCTTTAACTTGAGTGACTTGTTTTGAGTGCATAATTAATTTATAATCTCCATGTTTTAAGTGGCGTGTTCTCATTATTTACTTTTAAATGAAAAGGTCGAATGATAAATAGGAAAGATTGTCAAATTGCGAAGAATTACTGTTTTCTTCCACAACTTTCTCAAATATGGATCAGTAAATATTGCACTTCTTTTTCCTTTGGGAGATGGGATGAGGGGAGGTTTTGATAATCTATCAAATGCATGAAAAGCTGTAGGACCATGTGATGCGTGAAAGCAAAAGCTATAGGTGTGACACAAAACATCTTGCTGAAATTTTGACATTTACAGATTAATAATGCAGCATTTTCAGGGCACTGCTTTTTCGTTATCCTTAAGCCGTATTGAATAAGAAATGAACGAATTGATGCCTGATTCAGACAGCTTGAAAGCGAACTTGGAGAGTGGACTTTTTTTTAGTTTTAAGATGTGTTTTAAGATCCCTAATGACTTAGACAAAAAATTCCAATCACTTCGTTTCCGGTACTTAGTCCAGTATAAATCAGACAGTTTGTCTCCTGTGTAATTCAATAATAGTTTTCTCGATCCGTTTTCTATACAGAGCATGCACACGCGTAGATTTAGTTTATTTCACTTGCGAGCGAGCAATTTGTTGCAATTAGCACGTTACGTTTAATTTCCTGGAAGAATTTTATTAAATCTTTTGGACTAAAGGTAAAGAAAAGACTTTTAAAACTTAACTTTTCACGAAGTGAAGCGAAATGAGGACTTCTTTGTAATGGAAAATCATCGCTTTGCATACTCGGTGCAACTTGGCATGTCAAGACTTGAATCGATGTCTTGTCTGATGTTTCTAGACCTACCCAGGCGTATAAAACGAACCGTTGTTCCATAAGGGGCGCTTGGAAAATCGCCAAATAACCATGAATGAAAACATCTATACATAAGAATACTTGGCATCTAGTGACTTCATTCCTTGTAATTGAAAAACAGGGCCGATGATCAAATGAAACTCTCGCAATATCATATTTTCCGTCCAACATCCAAAGTCTCAGAAGATATGGTGCATGTCTTTCTAAAAGCAATACCATGAGCTAAAAAGGTACTAAGATCACGTGAATAATCATGTCTTTTAACCGCATTTATCATCTCTCTGACTGAACCTCTACAGTCTACACTGTATATGGAGACAAAGAAGGATCTGAATAGATGGGGCATTTGGCATTTTATTGATATTCTAAATAGTACAAAATTCGAGTTCTACTCATGACGCTTTATATACAGTATTTAGCAGATGGATGATTTCAGGACCAAGATGATTAAGTTTGCCATCTGTTTTGGATAATTACCGAATCATTTCCGGATGACAAATGTGCGTAAAAGGGCTTTTTCATGCATAAAGAGTTAATGGATTTCAAAAAATAAATTACGTATATCTATATGAAAGCGCTTAAATTCTTAGGTTTCTTACAGAGACCGGTTAAGAACTCACATGCCGCACTTGTGCCATGATACTGTAGTTCTGGTAATTTTGGTAAATTTTTTCTAGAACTTCTATCTTTATAGAACGAAGTAGCCAAGTAGCACACATTCTGAAATTTAGCCTCGCGCGAACGGTTCCATTAATTCAGCTATATCGACTCGTTTTATTTTGTGTTCCAGGCGCATCTTTTAGCTCCCTGTGGCATTGTCGGTCACCATTACACAATAATGGCCATTGTACACGTGCAGTAGACTTGATGTAGTTATCAGTGCCAAAAGATAAAAGCAGCTTGATGTAACTTTTATACATATTCGCTATGGACAGAACTGGGGTTAGAGCCTTTCTATAGCTCGCGTAGTGCTCTGATAACTGCTGGTTTTTATCACAGTTTCATGGCATCTTTGTTGATCGTATTCGCGCGTGGATAACGTCTGCTGGACATTGAGCAATCTTAAAATTTAAATATGAGATAGTTTGCGCAATTTCAACAAATCGGCGCTGTCAGGCGTGCGATGCGATAACGCTTGCCATGCCATAGGCTAAGAAGGATGCACTTTATGTCTGTGCCATTTTCTGCTCTCTATATTATACCATTTTTGTAACGTTCAGTGGTCTCTTGTTTGCCATCTTTCTTGCATCGTCGGCATACGTGCTTCAACTGCGCAATGTTTTTTTTATATATTTTGCATGCAGATAAGCAAGTTTTCAATTGAGCAACCAGATATGAAACCGCACGCAGAGGCGCTTTTAACCAACGCGTAAGCCTCGCAGAAATATGTCTTCGCAGCTTGACATCACGCATTAACTTCAGAATGTCACCCCTGCAGAAGTGAACTTTTGCCTTTCGCTTTACTTACTTTCTACCCATTTCATTCCAGGCATATTTCCTCGAGGAATTGCACGAATAAGAAGAAGCTGGAGCGGCGTCTTCATCCCTGATTTCTAATTCCGTTTTCTGTTGTCCAAAATCCAATTTCCTCGGATTTGGCATTGCTCGTTGGGAAATAAGGATGGCCGCGTGATCCTCTTAATTTATGATGGTCGCCATGGATACCACGACAGAGGTGCGGGCCTACGTCCAACTGCAGCAGGGTAACATTTGCAATAGCCACGAGGAACGAGTTACGACCGCCAGAACCGCTTCAATTCGCAATAACAACAGGCCTAATGTGACAGCTGCTCTAGGTGGGCAAAATGTCCAGAGTGACCACACTGACCAGCAGCATGCGATGGACACTTCGGTCGTGGCAGCTGCTCCGCCACCCGCAAGGGCATTCAGGAAGACTCCGTTCAGCATGTCTTTGGATCAGCAGGAAGTCAGCGGAAACATTGGATCTGGTCAACCGTTTTCGTTAAATGGTAATGCTCCGCTTGCATGGTTCGTTTCTATGCCGTTCAAGTTTGACGTTAATAAGGTTTTGACGTCTTGAATGCCAACACATTTTTCAATTATGTTTGCTTTGTTAAAATATGATAAACATCAATATATGCGCAATTGCTAATCGAGCCGTCAAACGATGGATGGTTCTAAATTGACTCATGCCGAATTGGCTATGATAAGAAAAGCACCCCCGACATCAAAAATTGGTATCGCTTAATAAAACAATAGGAGTGCTCTGACAGGAGCTTTGCAAATCGCACTTTGGTAAACTATCGTGAAGTTACGTGTGCAAAGGAATGCATTAATTGGTTTAAAACAGCGAAAACCTTGAGTGAATTTTCCATAAGACAATTATTTTGGCTATTTTGCACAAATGACTTTGCGACTATCAAAGTGCAAATTCACAAAGCTTCTGTCTGATTACCTGTATTATTGAATCTTGTTATGGGCTTTGAAATAAGACATGAAACATTGACTGAATTTTCCTATGATGATTAATTTTACGCAGCTCTTGTTTACATCGGAATCTAAATCTGATGAATTTTGCAAAAACTGCTTTTACCAATTCGATTCCTCCAATTAAAAAGGGGATTACTCAATTAAGTGAAAATTCGAATTCGAAAGCTCATATCGATTTTTCAATTTTTCTTTCATGGAACAGATTTCTGCGTTCCTCATTTTCATGATAAAATATAAGGTTATACGTGTATTTCAAATCTTACTAGTACTTTTTAACTTTATTATATGGATTTTTCATGTATATACAGTACCGATATCTCCCTTAAATTGTGCGCGGAACATCTCGCGTAGTCATTTAAAGTGATTTTCCATAAGTGAAATTCTATGCTTTCTCTAATACTACCATAAATCCGGTTATAAACCCTCAACTGCAATGTACCATAATACGACCTTTTATTATCCTCCAATAACCATTGATAAATAAACTCGCATCTCCAAATAATTCCAGGGCCTTTGATAAGAGCAGGATCCAAAAATCATTTTTAGCAAATAAACCTTCAGGCTTTTTTAAGCGGATTTACGATCCATTTTAACGGAAGTATCTTGAGACTTGGTTGTTGAAATGGTTATTGTTTTATTAAAACTACTTTATTTTCGTCAACATTGCTGTATTAAATGACGGCTATATACTTTTCTTTTTTAGTTCCCTTAATTGAAATCGAAGAATTTGTTGAAACAACGATTGTCTTGAAGAAAGATAAAAAGAACGAACTCGGAATCAGTATTGTTGGAGGTTCTGACACCTATTTGGTAGGTTCAAAATATATTTTAATTTTTTCATGAACTTTCGTGCAACTGGTAATTGGTGGGTTAATCGCACTTGGAGCTTAATAATTGCTGACAAATTTCGTACAAAATATGCATAAAGGATGTAATGAATGTCAGTTTGTGAAACTGCACAATGTTTGTCAGTAGGGGGTCATGAAAACTTAAGATTCAAGAGAGAGAATTTTCATGGTGGATTAATGTTTACATTATAAGTGTCTAAACAAAGCGAGTTGTGCCACAGCGATGACATAGGAAGTTAACGAGTATATTTCCATAAATGAAAAACCTCTAGAAAAATAAGACTTCCCCGGAGATACGGAAAAAAAATACTTCACATGATATTACATTATCTTGTAGCACAGACGAAAAAAAAGTTGTTTGCGAAAGGATGTGTATCACCGGAGCTATTGTTCAATTTATCGGAACTGAGTATTTTTGCTTGTGTCCCCCAAGCGAAATAGCGTTTCGATCGAGAAAAAGATTGACCTATTTTATTTTCCCTAAATCGATCATGATTAATGAGCAAATACCCTGTTGACCAAGAACGAAAAAGCTGTTTTTATACTTAAGTAGCATTGGTTATTAATTTTCAATGAATATGAAAACATGCAAATTAAATATTAATTCATCATGAGACTGGATACATGGATCATGGCACATTCTAATTGCAAATTCATATTCTCATTACGTATGCTCGCTTCAGAGCCATAATTCAATTACACTGTATATAGTTGTATGCTTGTTTCCGATGAGAAAATGCAAGTTTTTTCATGTAAGAAATTGCTCAGCGATGGTGCTGCGAGGCTGTTGTCAGATTACTGTGTAAATGGTACGTGTAAGGCCCAAACAATCGGTTTCGTCCCCTTGGGGATTCCAGAGAAAAAGAGGGTATATCCACTCGTGGAATACGTTATTTACATCGGAAATTCTGAAGTGGTAGTCATTCATCAGATCCTTCTTCAGGGGAGGGAGGTATGGACAGTGGAGAGAAGAAATAAAAATAAAAGGTTGGAAACTCCGTCATGGCCGGTTTTTAGAGGATTCGTCCCATCATTTGCATGGAAGTAGCCTACATATGCAACTTTGAAAAACCACAAAAAAACAGTCTGGAAAATCGACTCGGGTTTCGAAGGATACAAAACTGGTAAGAGCGTTTTATCGCTCAGCTATACCATGCTATAATTCCAACACTCCAAGCAATGAAATGTGGTTGGAAATTGGAACATTTAGAAAACACTGCAACCACTGCAGATCTGTACTCAAAATGTTGTAAGATATATAGCTTTACGCGTAAGAGGGTAATGTGATGATCCGTTGATATTAAGATTCTTGTCTTGAAACCTAGGCTCACGTGACATGTATATTGTATATGAGAAGATTTGTGGTTTTCTCATTGGATTCAATGCAAGTGCTGTTGACTGTTGTTGACTGTTGTTGATCATTGAAGAGAATAGCATGCACTACCCTGAGGCTGCAGCGCGGTTTCTTTCAACATTCCGCACTTCTTTAATAGTCATAATTGTGAACCTCCACTTTCAATCGCCGCACGCGTGTGTCATTTTACCAATTTCTCTTCCCAAAAAGGAAACTATTTGCGTTTCAGCCGTTCATCCTGATGGAACTGCTTTTAAAGACGGCCGCCTTAAGCGAGGAGATATTTTATTGGCAGTGAGTAAATATAGCACTCGTGTCAATATTAAAATTTTCCATTTGAGCTATTCGAGCGCGTACAATTGCCTTTGTCACTTTTTTTAAGGTCAACGATCGATCGTTGCGCGAAGTGACGTCATCGGAGGCCCTGGTAGTGATGCGTGAAGCGTGTTCTCCCGTCCGCTTGGTGGTCCTAAGGGAAAACCCTCTGCTGATGTTTACCACTTCCGACGGTAAGACTCGCGCCAAGATGCGCTTCCTGCCCCTGATGAATTTCTTGACATTGTTGAGAAACCCGTGCGGTTGTTTTTCCGAGAAATTTCGAAGAGTTAGTTCATCGATTGGCTTCTTCGGTTATCGTTAAAAGATTCGTGGCTCTTTCAGAACCCACCAAATACGTGACCGTCGAATTGAGAAAAGCGGCTGTTACAGATCGACTGGGTTTAAGCATCATGCACGGAGAGTAAGCAATGCCACAATTTACTATCTGGTCTTAACAATTAAGGGTGGTCTGCTTGCCACCCCTGGACATATTGCTAACCGCCAATTTTTACCAGTTTTCACAACACAATTGGGAACACTCGATTACCTCACAAATGACGATGAACGCATGACACTCTGAGTGAGTGGGATATACGCTCGTACATTCGCCCCTCGCAGTTGTCGAAATATTTTTAGCTTCATTTTTTCTACGCCAATTTTATTTATAATGTTTATTTTGTTGATTTGCCATATTGGTAGATGCACATCGACAAAAATTGAAAACATCCTCTGTAAATAAAACGAATGGCATCGGGGATACATATATAGTGACGTCGTATGTCGTCCTACACACTCTTATAAAAGTCAAAACCCTATCGTAAATCCTAGAATAAACAGAGATGTATTTGCGTGCTGTGTTTGGCATTTATTAAATTGAAATGTCAATTCACTTAGTTTGTTTGAAAAATGTTCGCCTCGTTAAATATTTCAAAGCCTGTTTACCATAATAATTTTTAAGATTCAATGCGGAAGTAGATCGCAATCTTTCAATTTTTCTATATTTGAATTATTTATTACAAAATTGTTCAGTCTAAATACTGAACTTGTTTTGATTTATGATCACTTACTTAAGTTACTCATTCGTACCTGTTTGAGAACAGCGCAACAAAATGTAACACAACACCTTATATCAGGAAAAGAATTCCGTTGACTATTCAATCTTGATTCTACCGTAGGGCCTATATGTATAATAACCACTAACGTATCTTGCAAAGAAATGCATGATAAAAGGTTTTTGATATGTATTGTAATAATAAATTAAGAAAGCAGCAACCTTAATTGAGACCGGATACAAAATAATGTTATCTCTTTAGGTTTAACATTTCTGATTTTCTTTCATATCTTTCCAGCAGATACGGCCAAGGAGTGTTTGTTACCTGGGTGGTAAGTACAACTTTCCTTCCATCATTATTCCATTTTGCGATTCTAATGTCATGACTGCAATGGTAAAACTTTCAGCCATGAACATACAGTGCATTTGTTGAAAACATACATTTTTGGAAGCTTTCCAACTTCCATGGTCTTTTAAAATATGACAATCATGTAGCTCAAAAAAGTAATCAAAAGAATGAACTACTGTAGTTCCGTTTTGAAATCTTCCCAGCACTTAGAACAATGAAGTTTATGAAATTTACTTCGATTTTTCTGCATTCGCAGCGTCCTGGGAGCATCGCTGCGAGGCAAGGACGAATTCTGCAAGGCGATAGGATTTTAGAAATTAATGGGCAGAACGTGAGGGAAAGCTCGCAACGAGAACTAGCGTCCGCTATACAGGTCAGAGAAATTGACCGAATCAGCACTCGCCACTCGGCAATATTAGCCATTTCATTTGAGAAGAAATTGGCCGAATCAGCACTCGCCAATGGCGCCATTTAGAGTAATCTGGAGAATTGAATTATTGCAGAACTTGGATGGTGCCATTGTGATCCTTTTGGGGAGAGTTCCCACACTAACACATTCCATTCAAGAATGGACGAGAATGAAGGTCGGTTCCCCCGGTCGCATAAGGACCAGCACGTGGTCTTACACTGCCAAGGAAAAACTACAGTCGCAACGTCCCAGGTACGGTGACGTCACTCTTCCAGTTATTAAGATGGTTCTGCTTTTACTGCTATGGTTTCATTTTTCTTGTCATTTCCTATCCCAAAATAGCCTTCCCGTGTCCACCGGTAAAGAGAACCACGAGCTTTTGGTACCCGTTCCTATTCCCTTTCCCATTCCTCCGCCTCACTCGCGTCCGGGATCTTCTAAACGTTACGGCAGTCTTTCCGCCGATTCCGGAAGTCCTCATCGCGTTAGCGGGATTGTCCAATCGATGCGAAGGACCCTGGGCCCGGAAGGAGCTAACCTGCCCTTGGTGCTACCGCTCAAAATAGACGAAGAGCTGCTGTGCGCGGAGTTGAGGAGCCCCCTCAGGGAGAAGCGAGTAATCAATTGTCCAAAAATAGAAGTGACCAATTGTTGAGTTTACAACAACGTTCGAGTACATCGAATATATTTTACACGTAAGTCGGCTATTCCGATGCGAACGCGTTCTACATGGGGGTTGTCCGTTTATTTCGTGTTCAGCGAACCCCTCTTGGTGCCTAAAACACCGGAAGAACCCATTTTTTAATATACTCTTGATGGTAAAAGAATTAATCTTTTCTTTTAACAATTTCCTGCCTAAATGCTATTTCTTTTAAAATGCACACATCAGAAAACAGCCAGAAAAAAATGAACCTAATTTCTTTTAAAAAATATATATATATATATATATATATAAAACTTTAATCAAAAATCGATTCCAATATTTGACTCGATTTTAAAGCATATTTTTGAAACACATTCTGGATGGGGATCCTCCCTCAGAACGCCTGTTTGCTTATGCTTATTGGATGAACTCCTTAACTTACCTTTGTTTTCTTTTTTAGGTATTTGCTATGAGCATTGTTTCTTTTGGCATGTCAATGGTAAAGTTATGGCGATCATTTGAGTTACTTGACTTTTCAACCAAATTTTTTGAAAATTTTCTGTCTGTTGACTCGGTGGAAAAAAAATCCGTCCGCATCCATTTATATAATGTATAACATATACAAAATACGCTGTATACACACATTCTTGAAATCCATTTAAATTTGACCCGCTGTTTAGTCTCAACTTACGTAATTAGTTCTCCTGCCAGCCAAATAGTAGTTAGAGTATATCGATTAGATTTGAGTAATAATATGCTGTTGCACGGCCTTAATGAGCAGTATAATATTTGATTCAGGGCATGCCATGCAATTTCATTCTGCTATACACATCCGGCATACACATTGCGTAGACGCGGTGTCTGGCTAGGGAATAAATACATGGAAGCAAAGGGGATGAGGAAACGAAACCGACAAAAACTAAAGGTCGCAGTTTGTTAAATTTGCGTTTTACATTTTGCACGCCTATGCTATGCTCCTCCTATTCCCAGCTACAAAAGTCGTGCATTTCATCACATCGCACTACTTAATATTTCCCAATAACAATAAGATTGAATCGTTTCCTATTTTAATAGGATCATATATTAAGAATGTGACACGAAAATCGATTGTAGACCCTTTTCAAAACCCAGTTTGAAAGCGCACCATATATTTATGCAAAATGGTACATAGATTGCTCTGTATTGCTATAAAGACCAGCTAAATGAGCTAAGTTTTGTTAAATAGTCTGCATTGATTGATTATATGGATTGTGCTAGGATTTTGGAAGGGGTCTATACAACCACTCATCATTGCCCACGGGTGGCGCTGTATAACACCTAAAGCAGGTTTCCGAATTTTTTTTAAATATATGTAACGATTTTTTAGTATTTTTTACGAAATGGTTTTACTTAATTTGCAGGGAGAAAATTCAATTCGTTAGTTATTTATAATGATATTTTTTAACAACGTTTTTTTTTTAATCTCCAATATTAAACTGTAGATAGGGTCGTAGAGTCTCCTCCATGGTTTTACTTTTTTTAATCTCCAATAACTATAGTTACGGTAGGGTCGTAGATATTGATTTTCAATGGGGGGGGGGGGGGGAAGGAGGTCAACGTTGGGGGGTTGCACCAATGTACATGTAGTGTAAATTTGTTTCACAATATGGGGGGTTTCGACTCCCAAAACCTCGGACATCGTACGCCCATTACTAAGGCTCACAACGCCATCTGTGGGCACTTGACGTTTTCATCTTAAAAAATGCAACAAGCTTCATGGTTGAAATATAAATTACGCTATGCTAAGGTGCCTCAATTCCCAGGCAACAATAAAATCATAGCTAAGAACCACGATTGAAATTCGGTAGAATTTTGGTGTTGCTATTTTACGTGTGCTTCGTTTGAGAGTGCAAATGTGTCCATTCGCCGAGAAAGCGAAAGAACTGCACACAGATGCATAGAATGTAACCAAGTTTAATAGTTCTAAGCGTTGTGCTTATTAGAAGCAACTAGCCTTAAATTAACAATTAGTATCTAATAAAAGAGATAAGTTTTAGTTTTGTTAGCTCCAACCTTTGTCTTATTGTTGAAATTAACAGCGGCTGCACTGGTGTGATATTTATTATTCAATAGCCTTTTATATAATGCATTCAATTCATTGTTTCGTAACTGCCTCGAGCTTTCCCATACAATAGCTGTTTCAGGTCGTCGACCCAAACACATAGATAAGTTGCACACATTGAATAGAGCACAAGGCGAAGATAATTAGTTAAAATTTTCCTCGAAGGTTAGTGTAGTCGACGATGAGTGTTCAACTATTTTAATTAGACTCGCAACGTATAACAATTTGTAGATTTAAAAATATTTAGCCTGATGCATAATGTAATGCTGCGTGCTTAGGGAGAATTCATATTTTTAAGCTGCTTCAAATGACTTATTTCTAAGTGCAGTGCGGGCGTTTTCTATAAAAATAATCCTCATTAGAATAGTGGCTTATCTCGCGCTTGTGATATGCATAATGTAAGAGTTTTTGTGTATTTAAGGACTAGCATAATTTTATTTGCGCATTTCGACCACCAGACGGGAGCACTTTCAATGTTCGCCTGACGCCTTTATATAACGTCCACGCTGGGTTTTTTTGGTTTTAAGTGGGTTATGACGTAATAAAATGCATTGAAAGTGTCCCACCTAGTGGCAGTAATGCGCAATTGATTAAATTCTTACTAGCGTATTTTCGACAACCTCTCCCCATCCCGCCTTGTCCGATACAATAGTATCAATACAATGGGGGAAAATAACAGTATCCTGGTTAGATCCGTGTAGGGAATGCAAAATTTGCTTACTCATAGCTCTACCCTGAAATCCGCCAGAATATGTGATCATCGGGAATTTTTTTTTAGGACATATATCTCATTTTCAACTTGAAATCGTCCTATCTGGAATTGCTGCTTTTGTCATTTCAAGCAATGCCACGACTAATCGCGCGTAACACAGCAGGTATTCGGTGCTGCAGTTCAATTGCGTTTACCGGTTGCGCCAAATTTCCGGTTGTATTTTATCGTTGGAAGAAATGCCTTTTTGCATATTTTAGTAATGTTCGTGTTATCGTGCAACAGCAAAGTCTCCGATTGTTACGCATGTAGATTCCACATTTAATATAATGCTATTTTTATGTAACATCCACCAAACGTAACTAAACTGAGGAACGTAAATCTGGACATTATCCTATCGCTAAAATTTAAGAATAAATAAGGTGTTTTAGTACATTATTTCCAAGTCATTTAAAGATGTCGATTTATGATCACATGTATCAATAAAAAGGGATTACATTTTATTTTTTCCCATTTACATTTTATGCAAGATTTTTTAACGCTGCAATATGGACCATTGATAGACAGCGCATTTAGAATTAACGTTGTTACTCAATTCGACCAAGAATTAAGCAGTGTAACCAAGCACCATGCATTTGAAAGTTGTTGGGTCGAATATCTCATTATTCGATTAAATTATACACGAGCCTACTGCTTCATGAACTTCTGGATTTCTCAAAATAATGAATGCAGTCCTCGTTCTCTCACGTGCGTTACCACATTTTAATGCCCTGTCTCCCATTGCAATATGGCGTCCACTTATTTCGCGCAATTATTGGCACGTTTGCTAGTCCTCCCGCTAATGGTATACCTACCTTACGAGTTATATATCATAATTGCCTCTGTTATTTTTTTTTCTTCGTGATTTTCTCTCTATAACCGGTTTCAGAGCGTCTGTAAAGCTATAGTAGCACGAGCGAGGGACGTACGATTTCTGTAGAGCGGGATGATAATTGCAAAAATTCGAGTTGAAAATGTGAAATGTAATGTTGCTCAGTAGTTCACCAGGTTTCTAGGTGACCAGGTTATATTTATGCATCGAGGGTGCTGGGACGTGCAGTAGATTATTATTGAGTTTTCCTTTCTAGTTCCTTCTTTTATTTCCGATTGAATTAGACTGGATTTTCGAAACTGGTTTGATGGCAAACGTAAATAAACATATTTGTCGCGGGACAATTTGGCACCGCGTAGCACGTATTTTACTCCTTCAAACATCCATAGGCTTCCTCCTCCTTCCGTTTCGAGAATTCCCCGGGGTTGTTACGCCTCCCAACAGGGCAATCGAAGACTTTCCATTGGCTCTTCCCTTCCTGCCGTGAAATCCCGAGTCGTACATTTTTTGGTAAACCAGTAAGCCACGCGTTTGCTTCTTCCTAATGCATAATAGTGAGGAGAAGACGCCCGTGTTAATCAATGGACATTTTTCAAGATCTGCGCTGATGCATTTCTACGCGAATCATGGATACCTCTTAACGATGTTTGAGGAAGGCGCGCCATTTGTCCAATTCTGGAGTTTTCTTCAGTTTGCTTTGCCCATGTAACCCTTTAGCACTGCTATTTCGAGAGTATGTGGTCAGTATTGAAGCCGCTTCCTATCTGCTTCCTGGTCAGCATCGGGCTGCTTGTTTCTGGCATCAATTCAATTTCCGAGGAAGCTGAAGGACGAGATTCGAGGGTCGTCGATAACGAAGACTTGGCCTCTAGTGACCGCTTCGAATGGAAATGGCCAGAAGAGACTACCGTTTCCCTTAATTCTAGCAGGAGGTCGGTGGTCAATCACACTTCCACCACGGGAAGTAGCAGTACTCGTTCAACAACGCCACTTCCGCCTCCTAAATCAACATCCTCAATCACGTCACCCGAGTCGGATCACGGCGAAGAGGATGCTTTCGAGGCCGATGAGACTGGTCAACTTCCGGGAATGAATCGAAGGACGTTTGACGAGTTCGATATCAATCATGGAAGGAATAAGGAATCGTGGTTCAATCGGATTAAAAACCTCTTCAAGCCAAATCCAAGAAACAGCGTCCTCGCGCATGCCATGCAAGGAGGAGCCCAATTCAAGGAAAAATATGGGTGAGAATCAATTGACTACTTAACCGCAGTGGATTTTTTTGGCATTAAATTTATAAGTTTCGAAACTTAATAACTTATTAATTAATGCAACGGTGTTGCCAACTAACCCTTTTCTGTTGTATTAAAAGATAATGCATTTCGGTATCTTATCAGATAACCAGAAAATTGTCCAGATCTCTAAGACGGCTGTAAACAAACAAATGGAAAAGTTTGGCAAATGACAAATATTTACAGATAATTACGGGCTCGTGTAAGATCCCTGAATCGATGACTTCTGCATATGCAGTACAAGTACTTTCATATACCATACATTAGCTCTTAAAGTTTCTGTTGAATTTTAAATTATTGGCTGCAAAATGTTGTGTCAAACATTATTTAGTGACGATAAATAACTTGTTATGAATTTAAAGAAAAAGTTGCCCTAAGGGATAAACGAAAGCGTGCTCGAGCTCAAATTTCCATGACAAAGAGATTGTTCATTCTTCAATGGTAATGACAACTGAATTCTCAATACATTTTTGACGTATTGTGTGCGGAGGTGGTTTGTTGTTTGCTTTTTTTTGTGAATTTTCGAATTAAATGCATTCAGAGCAGATCAGATTATAGGTTATTTGAACATTGTTTCTTGAATTTCGTTAGTCATATTTTTGACAACTTCATTTGACAAGTATTTCTAAGTCGAAGATGTGCAGATGCCCTGATAAGTCGAATATAGGGAAATACAGAGTACATGTATTTGGGATTTTTAGGAAAATCGTTTCAAGTGATAACTCAAATAGCAAGGCATGAAGTTACTGTAAATTAATTCATTTCAGCACTTTGACGTGTTCATTATTTTAAATGCTTCTTAAAATTTCCTCAAACTCGTTTTTGCGTGATCACAAACGAGGCATTATTAACTAATTACGAGCATCTAATGGCAATGGCGTGTTATCAGTAATCGCAATTTCTTGGCATAAAGGAAGGAAAGGAAACCCAAAATTGAAAATAAACTGTGAAGTAACGTGACGCTATAACATTTTTTCATTTTTAATCACAGTTGTTTTTTATATCTACAAAATTAATGAAATGATGATGGATTTTTCGCCAATATGCGGTATTCCAGTATTTCATTTTTCATTCGGAAAACGCATTTCTACGAAACAAAACTCATTTATTTCAGTTGTATTTTGAAAATGAACGTGCACACACAAAAGCTATTTTTTTCATTTATTGCTTATTCCAGGCGAAATCCAAGAAATATGAAGTTTATTTTCATTCTGTTTTTTTTAACTTTCTAGTCCTTCTAGTCGTTGATATTAATACGAACAAAAAGCAAATTTGCACACAATGTCATTTGTTTAATAAAAGCATCCTAATGATTTGACGGCTTTGAATTCGGTTCCATTCTAATACTGGCGATGTGAAAAATGCACAACACACAAGTCCCTTCTGCAAGCCTCAAGTTTGGTGAATTTTGCATTTACAATTTTACAGCATTTTTGGGAGTTTGACATTTCTTTATTCACACAAATAAAATAAAAAGTGGTGCAAATTCGTTCGCTTTAGTCAAGCAGGCACAATGACTAATGGAAAATATGTAATATAGGTCAGCAAGATTACAAAATTACGCTATACCTCGTATAAGACACAGTTATATTCGAGACTGTCTGGATTTGCAACGTGCCATAATCTTCATAATACAGAAAATGTATTCCGAATTTTAAAGAGGTGCAAGAATCAGGAAGCATGACTAAGGTTTCTCGAGTGATGGAAGAAGAATTAAGTGATCGTTTCCTCCTCTGCTATACCGCGTAGATAACCAAACTTCGAAGATCGATAGTCCATAGAATGAATGTCACGTATGATTTCCTCGTAATTTTGTAGCAACAAGTCGAAACGAGAGGAAAACCGAATGATGCCATTTGTACCTTTTATCACAACAGACATTACGAACAACAATTACAATTTCTATTTACAATTTTGTATAGGAGTAGTAACATTGGCGCTGGACAGCAGTCTTCATACGGTGACGGCTATTCTACAGGGACTACTTATCAGTCGGGTCCACAACTCGTTCCTGATGGCGCATTTGCTCCCATTTATAAACCAGCTGTTTCATTGGCTCTCACCGCAGATTTCATCGAATTGAATTGTGCGGCTAACGGAAGAATACAACACGTGAGTAACTCCACCGAGGCATTTCAGACCAAAATGAACCTGATTGAGCGTGCATGGTTGAATGGTTCAGATTTCAGAATTCTGCTATACCGGGCACGTACCGGCCATCCATTACAAGAGATGGTTGTCACGTGATGCCGACAAGCTCACGTAAATTTGAATGGATTGCATTCTGAAGCCATGTTTATACATGTATATGTTTCTCCGAGCTTTTTTATTAAAATCTAAGAGCTTAGTGGTATACAATTACCATGCACTAAGCGACACTTGTTGGCAAGCGACTGAAAAACGCTTCAACGCGCTCTTAACCTAATTCAAGCTCATTTGAACGAATATTTGATGCTTATCGTATCAATATTAATCAACCGTTTGTGTATCAAATATTTGTGCTTTAGAATCGTACCTTTAGAATTTTCCTTAGTATGAGCGAAAATTAATAATGATTACTATAAAGGTAAATGTAGATTTCAAAAGTTGCTTAAGAACTTGAAAGCATGATTTTGGAAGGATTCAGAAATAATAATGTGATGATTGTTAAGAGGAGTCCCGGAAACCTACTTCGAATTTGAAATAATTTTCATCAGATGAACTCCATGCTGCATTTTAATTTCCAACGTACAATAAGCTGTTAGATTTACTCAAATATCTTGGTCTAATTTTAGATGAAATTCTAAGATTTCTTTATTTCTTTTGATGCCCAAAAGAATGGATGCAGTGAAATTAGCGAAATCACGAGCGCGAGACGATTGTCATGAAAATGCAACATGTGGCAATACATGTACGAACTATGCGTTCACCCATCAGCGTCATGCATATTTCATTTGAGGGCCAAAGAAGTTTGCATTATCACAATAACTTAATTTCATTCCGAAACAGGCCTCCGTGCAAGAACGATTCCCGATCAAGTCATTTTAATTTCGCGAACTTAATTAACAAAATTACATTTGAATGTGAGGCAAACAAAATGGCCTAACGGATATACCTAAAAAAAACGAGACATGTTGAATTGCTCGTACAATTACATACGAATTGTGCATAAACGCATGTTCTAAAAGTTCCCTCGGAAGGAAACTCCTTCTTTAGCATCTGGACATTCATGGTCATGGACCATTCCCTCGCTCCTCTCATGGCATTCAAGTGACATGATCACGGTCCAATTTTTGTGAATTTTGTAAAGTAATTAGAAGTGCGTGTATCTGAGAATCGAAGTCTGTGAGACCGAAAATTAATGCTCCAAATAATGCATATTTCATTTTGTAGTATGTACTTGTACATGTGGACATTTTTAACACCCAATTTCTCAACGTTTGTAGACGCATGATCACACCAATTGGCAGATGATTCAGATAACATCGACATAGAATATTTGTTTTTGGAGGAACCTTATCGAATTGATGAAAATTATAAGTTTTTTTTAAGATTGCCCTTAACGTGTTAGCAGGTTAGAGAAGTGTTATGCAAATGTACTTATGAACTCCTTGAATTCGTGTAAATAATGACATTGAATCGAACGAGCCCAGACATATTTGGAAAACTAATGCAATTTATATCAGACCGTCGCAGTGATGAGTCGAAAATCTTGCTCAAGTTTTTTTTTCGCACAATGTACTAGTATCAGCACAATGACACCGCATTCCAATATTTCTAATTTGCTGAGTAATGTTGAGTCATATATCAACTATTTTATAACATACCAGTTATGCCACCGTTTTTCTAAGTTCCAGACATCCTGGCATAAACTGGCCATAAACTGAATAGGATAGACGCCTGAAATTACACCATAAGGCGGTAACGTGTATTGTTTGGGTGGGGTCTAGCAATGACGTCTTTCAATTGAATTGGTTGTAAATGCAGTATATCTATGTAATCAGGCCAAGTCAAATGGCTAACAATGTTAATGCTTTAATAAAACGAATAAATCGAAATTAAAAAATTAATAAAACGAAACGAAAGTTAAAAATTACATGAAACAATGAACAGTACATGTACATGTATGTAGCCTACTGTAACTTGATATGTTTAAAGTACATGTATATTCACCTTCACACGTTGTACAATGTACAGGGTTGCCACTGACCTGCGAAGTCAGGCAAAGTCAGGCAAAGTCAGGCAAAACTGAAAAAGTCAGGCAAAGTCA
>JAQGAO010002363.1:0-19963 GCA_034697705.1 Ommatoiulus sabulosus | reverse complement strand
ATCCGGACGTCCACTTTCCTTGAACCCCTCCCCCCTCCGTCTGTGTCCCATTTTCACACCCCCCCCCTTGGCTGGACGTCCTTTATGAATGGCCCTTAAATGGAACGAATGAAAGGTCACGTGATACCGGGCTTATAACAAAGAAATCTGCATAAGGTCCATTGGACAGTCATCTCCAGAAGATGACATCCCTGTTGGACGGCTCCCAGACACTACACCCAGAATGCAACTGGACACGTTAGCAATCCGCCATGTTGTTTTTTTTCTTCATCGGCACTTCTGGATTCCATCAAGAGTCTGTCCGGAGCCACGGAAAGGACCCCTGAAACAATCGCTGGCAGTTTTCGACTGCTATCCCACACTGGGGCTGACAAGTGATTGGCAGCGGGGTTAGGGAACGTCAGGAACCATGGGCATGCAGAAAGAAATTTGGGGTGAAGTGAGCAACAGGAAGCGCCTCTTCTGGCCCCGGTTCAATGTAACGAGTCCCGTGTTTCTCTTCACCGTGTTGATTTAGTTTATTTTGAGAGCTTTCATGCAGTTGAGGCCTTCGTGTTTGAAATTTTTCGTCGTTCGGCAGTCACCACGCAAAATGTCTCGCTGGGTAAAAACATGCCGCCGAGCACATCAGTTCCCCCCAAAAAAACCGAAAAAGTTGGCACAGAAAAAAAAAAACGAAAATTTCGCTAGAATATAGAGGCTCCTTAACAACTTTTATGGACCACTTGGTGCGATTTTATGTGGCTGAAGACAAACAACAAACCTCTTGCGTTCTTCTATAAAAGCTGGCAGCTTGGCGCAGCCAGGAATTTCTGCCGCTCAGATGGGGCCATAAAGTTATTTTGGCGTAGGAGAAAGTAGGAGCAAATTGACGCTTCGCAAATGGGCAATAATCATGAAACGCGAGAGCCTCTTCGATGTTCCTCTCTTCCGACGCGGGTTCTAGCTAGCGGGGGTCGGACGGGGCGCGACGAAAGATGGCGCCACCGGCGCATCTTTCTATCTATACGGATAGTGTGCTCATTTCAAACCCGATAGATACATTGGACGAAACGGGGCTGAAGTGTGCGAGCACAAAGAATGCATATTGAAGTAAAACCTGTTAAGAGTGACCACCAAAAAAAAATGCTTCGTTGGTCACTGTACACAGGTGGTCACTATACAAAGAATGCGTGAATTACCTTAAAATAATGAACATGTACACTGCACTTGTACATGTAGACTGTAATAAATGCAGTAAAAAACCACAAAACCAAAAATGTACAGAATCATCATGGCCATGGGTTAAAGAAATATGCGATGAGACTCATCTGATATCTGGTCACTTTATAAGGTACATCGAGAATGTAAAAATTTGAAAAAAAAAGACAACACACACTGGTCACTGTACACAATAGACAGGTGGTCACTGGTCACTATACAAAGAATTTTTATGCAGGAAATGTACACTAGAAAAACCAATACACTAAAAAGTGGTCAACATAAACAGGTGGTCACTTTTCCAGGTTTTACTGCATAGTTAACTAGTATGTACTTTATATATCCCTTCTATTCCTCTTTCCTACACTGAATAAAGTTCTTATTATTATTTTACAAACCTTTCACCAGTCGGCCATTGGCAAATTGCACACAAAATGGAAAGAAGCACCATCTATGTAGTCATTTGCCAATGCCTTTGGTAGTTTCAAGTCACCGAAGAGCTGTTGAGATCAGAATTTGATACCAAACTGATGCACCAACGGTTCACTTGCTGATTTTATTACTTCTGAACACGGTCTCTTCAGATAATCAGTTTATCAAGTAGAAATTTCTTATATTTTTTATTGAAGTTACTGAAGTTGTTGATGGAGAGTAAAATCTTTGCGAAAAACCAGTACGTCGTACAAATCTGAGGTATGAGTCAAAATCAACAAACTATAATTGGTTCAAAAATTCGATTCCCCAATACAGTGAAAGCTGCTTATTTCAATCACGTTGTTTCCAGTGAGTTTGGCCGAAATAAGCGGCTGACCGAGATAGACGATGAACTTCAAAAACACGCCAAAGACCTACCTTACCAAAATAATTTTCTCTATGTTTTCAACATGCATATATTGATATGTATATACAATATTGTATTTACATATTTTTAACATTATATTTATAAAAAAAATTGTAAGTAGGCCTACTAAGTAGTGTTTGCATGCTGATGATGCATGTTTGCTGTAAATTTCGGAAATTAAATTTTCTTAATTACGCAGAAAATCCATATGAGTATATTCGCTGATGCCTTAGATACTCAGATGCACGCATGAGCGTTGTCCAAACGTGTCCACGCTTGTACTGTTCAAACTAGTTTCACGCGTTTGGGTTATGCACACATAGGGAAGAAATGATCAAATTATGCGATAAGTGACCGGATTAAGCGATTTTTTCATAAAGGACAGCGTAGGAAAAAATCCTTGCTGAAGGTGTTTATCGAATAAAAATGGCTGACCGAATTAAGCGTGATCGAATTAACAGGCATTCACCGTATACCAAAAAAGCAACGCTCACCGAAAAAACCCGAATTTCAATTCCCAAAAAGCATGTCACTTGGGTGCAAAACGACCCTACAATTTTTGGGAAAAATATTTATCAAAATTCGTACTGTGCTCGCAAGTCTACCACCCACGCGATGTTTATACGTCCATAAAGTGGCGGCTGCAAACAATTCCAAACACCTTCCATGCAGCATAGCATTACTCACGTCCTCATATCCGGGTGAAACGGTGGGAAAATCCACCGTGCCATCTGCCGTCCTCCGCATTGCAGAGGGCAGCTCCGAGGAAGCCAGGACACTTGCAGTTGGTGGCGCTGCGCTAATGTCCCGTCTCGTAATTTGCGGTCGAAGCAACAGCGACGGCTGACGGCACTCATTTCAAATTGGCATCGCAGTTTCGCAGTCGCCCTTTGGCGCTGGCCCGGCAACAAACAACGCCGCGGAGGAATGCGGAGAATGCGACGATGTCACGACGAACGGTAATTAAAACAGCACGCACAATGGCGCGTGGAAATCGTGGAAAAGTTGAACCCTGCTCCCGACAAATCTCATCTCCAGGGCCCAGATAAAACCGGAGTCGCAACCTCTCCCGTAATTGCATTCGCATCAAAAAATTTAATATTTCATCGTTAGCCCATTCTCGCGCGGCGCGAGAGATGACAGCTTCCGGGAGGGGCGGAAGAGACACGGAGCCCGAGTTATTTGCTCCGGGGAGATGAGAAAAACGTGCGTGGACTGCGATTCCAGAGCTCATACCAATCGCTGGCGTGGAAATGGAGATCCTTTGGAAATGCAGTGTTGTGCTACGGGAGAAGGGAAGGGAACTCTTGGGGAGATAGGTGATGGAGTTAGCTACGGTGCGTGGCCCACTTCGAAATAAATTTGAAAAAAAAAATGCCAGTCAACCGCATTGAAAAAAAATTTTATTCGTCGGTTGGGTCACGAATTCTTTCGATTATAACTTCCAGATTTTTTCCCACCACCCTCTTGAAGTAAGGCTCGTTAAAATGACCCTAATATCTTTTGTAATTTTTTGCAATTATTTCAAGCTTGACAAAAATATCAAAATTCGAATAAGGGCGCTCGATTTTGGATTCTTGATTTTTTTCAAAATAATAATAATAATAATAATAATAATAACAAAAACATAAATAAAACTTTTATTCAAATAATACTTGAAAGGGTAAGGAAAGATTACAAAGATTTGTATCTCTTACAGCCATAATACTGTCATTTCGTGTAATCAGACAACACAGGGGCTATTCGTATAATTTTATATAAAAAACAATTGGATCATTTGGATAAGTAGATGGTGCTTTTAAAATTCCAGTAGGCCTAATGTTATTTTTAAATTTCTAGTTAATGCGTCGAAAATTTATTAATGAGAAATTCAGATTTCCTAATTATTTATCTTCGTTATTTACATGTAGAACATTGGAAATAAATAATGAAAATATTAAATTTTGTGACTAAATCTATCTTCAAAACGCTCAGTAGAGCTCTTCTAAGATAAAAGTTACATAATTCTTGAATTCTTGAATTCCTGGTTAATAAGCACAATATGACCCTCTGGGTAAATCTCGGCAATTTTTAAATTGAATCACAATGGGTTGAATCTTAATAAAATATGAAGTGAAAAATTATTATATTTTAAAACCTAAATTTAAAATTACATTCACACAAAGTTTTGGAAATTTTCTGAAAGTTTTGTGAACAATGAAAATTCATACTCAAGATCATGGTTAATAAGAACGATGGGTATAGCATAGCATATATAATTTTTATTAAATGGTTACTGCATCATATTTCTACGTCAAACAAACCACACCAAAATAATTTCTGATACTTTATAACCTAAATTGAAGATCTTTGTTGATTTTTTTGCGAACAAGAAAAAAATATATCATATTTCTTCACAAAGTAGAAAAAAAAATTATAGGTAAGCTTTCATTAGACCAATGATACTTTTGTAGTTTTCCCTTTACCATCGATCCCCATAAACGGATGTTTTTTTTATTTATCGAACAGTACGTAAGTCGTAGCAACATTTTCATTATGAAACGAGTAAATAAGCCCGTGTTCACCATGTTTACAATCGATAAAGCGCTCTCGTTCGGAAAAGTGGTTCTCAGCTAATGCATTTACAGTAGTATACCTAATCAGTTAAAAGATCCTCCTTGAACATAGGCAGTACCAAAGTGCTTCCTAGTTAGCAGTGATTGCCCACCATTAGGGGTTAGATCCGCACACTAGCAGTTCAAATGACCGCACAAATCAGGACAATAACTGAAAATGCAGTTATTAATTCTGAAAGCGTTACCCGTGAAATCGCAGGGTCTCATTTGCAATATAGATTATGCGTAATTGCGCATGAGACTGTATCACGTGGTTTTTTCCTCAATTTATCGACTAGTACCAAATTTACATTGGACAGAACTCTGCTTGCTGCGCATTTTATCTGCATGTTTCGCAGATTCATTAATACCATTAAGTACATTGAAAGGCAAAAATTCATTAATAATTAAATATAAAAAGGTTTTCAGTTGTTCAACTTTTTGCTCACTTATCCGGCTTTTTTCATTTAAAGGGTTTTAAATTCACCGGCTTTACTTAACACACAAAACACATAGAAAAATGGCAGGGGATGAATTTTTGTTTCACTTAAACGGTTAATCTATATACGATCGAAACAGGATAAGTGAAAACGTTGGAATACTACATTCCAAAAAAATTCTTGGTTGAAAAAAATCTGGAAAATTTGAAAATTGAGTAGCAGACCCTGAAATGATACCCTAATTTCTACAAGTAGGCTATATAATGCAGGTTTATGCCATACTTTTCGTTATTTTAGATATCCTTAGGGTTACTCAGACAGAAGCTACGCAGAACGCACTTTTACGGATTGTGATGCATCCCTGAGGAAAAAAATGACTGCAAGTTACATCAAACTGGTGAATTTTTTTAAATATCACCAGTCTGAAACGAAACTGGTGAATGTTAAAAATTATTTCAAGGTCATCGTTATTTTTGAAAACAGGTTGTGATGTTGAGGTCCATCATGACCAGACTGCTTAGTCTGACTTAACTTACATACTGACCCCCCTCCCTGCTAAATGGCACTATGCAGGGTAAAGAATGGAATAGAATAGGCATATGCACGCCTGACTTCACGACAGCCAAAGTGCGATCTGCAAAGCCTCTGTCTGAGTACCTCTACTAACTACAGCGTTCGGAATCCTATTAATATTAGAGTTCATGGAACAGAAATTAGCTAAACTTTGAGAAGCTTTCGACCTTTCACGCAGAATACAGACAACTGAAGACCAAAGCCAAAGCTAGATCTAAGGTCATCCCCGAAAGATAACCCCGGGAACGAGCCTTAAAGAGGTTACAAATGGGTTGACTTGGCACGTCCAATGAGTTATCATCCATCTTGCAGTCCATTAATTTATTCAAAAAGGATTGAAAACGCGCGTGGAAACTTAATCACCTTGGTCAGAGCACGCCGAGTCCGTAGCAAAATGACGGATGCTCCAGAGTTGCCCATATCAGCGATGCGCTCCAGCGGGCATTGACGAGGCCACGGAGGAGATATTCAAATAAAGGTCAACGCCGGGGATTTCCAGTGGACGCTGACAACGCGGCTTGACCACTTGCCAGCTCTCGTTCAAGGGAAAAATCTAATTTCCCAGGGATATCCAAGTAATCCATTTCCTTTGACAGGGATTAGCGCACGGGATACGCAGTTAATTAATTTGCGGCAAATTGGCACGGCATTTCCTTTGCAGGTAAGCGATACGTAATTGCCGTATCATCGGTCGACGGCCACCACCACGTGGGGTGGGCCCCAGGAACCGAGGGAATCCATCAGGGCTAAGAGTAGTGCGTGCTTCAGGATGATGAGAGCGTGACAGTTTCGGCGAAATTAAAGCCCCAGTTTAAACTCTGCTTTTTATAGATTTTTTAAGTAAAAAAGCTGTGGCACGCTAAGAGCCGAAGTGAAATTCCCTTTAGATTGCAATTTTCTGTACGTGCTCCATTAATC
Organism: Ommatoiulus sabulosus; assembly: GCA_034697705.1. NCBI lineage: Eukaryota > Metazoa > Arthropoda > Diplopoda > Julida > Julidae > Ommatoiulus > Ommatoiulus sabulosus. The sequence continues at coordinate 13,397 of JAQGAO010002363.1, read as the reverse complement.
ATCGATGAGTTTTTCGCTGGAATGTGTCATTCGAGTACACGGCTGAATTTTATGCTAAAACGGCAAATAAAGGAAGCATGTGTGGAAAATGTTGCAGCCATCGTTTTTGGAAATAAATTATTGCAATCTGGTTGCAAAAACGTATTACAAACGGATTAGATTTGTTTTAAATATAACCAGTTTGAAAACATTTTGTTTGCTAATTGGCTGCACATCTTACTGTATATGCATGTATATCAGTTTACGCACACTTTTCATATGTTTGTAATCAGCATATGTGTTCCTTAAAACCGTCACGCATGAGGCAATTTATATCCCGAAACTTGTTTCAAGGTACAGTATATTGTTGCTTGATATTCCCCCGCGTGTTTGGAAAAATTTCCTTTGCAAAATATGTTTCCTGATATAATGTAATTCCAAAATTAAAAATTATCCTATCCTGAGAAAATTATTTCTGGAAAGAAACAGACGACATATAGGTTTTACAGTCATGAATGAGTTTTATTCTGCTGGATAGCCAATCAGGAAAGACACACTACGTCATAGGATGGAATAAACGCACTGCTGTCAAGTTAGTTTACCCACATTTCCCTTTGAAACAGTGTTGTCATATCCTGCAGGGATAAGTATCGCTCGGTGTGTACGGCAAAAGGAAAATGTTTCAGTTGAAATAACCTTCATGCAATTTATCGAAATTTATTTCCAGATATATTGTTGCTTGATATAATGTAATTCCAGAATTGAAAATGATCCTATCCGGAGCAAATTATTTCTGGAAAGAAACAGACGACATATAGGTTTTACAGTCATGAATGAGTTTCATTCCCTGTATGTTGGGAAAAATTTCCTTCGCGAATGTGTTTACAGATATATTTTCAGGATAGAAAAAGATTTTATTCGGAAAAAGTTATTTTTGGAAGGAAACTGACGTCATGTATAGGTTTTACAATTGTGCAGTCATTACAAACGTTTCTTTCTATTGGATAGCCAATCAGAAAAGACATATGACATTGGATGGAATAAAACAGGGTTTCTTAACCTGGGGTATTGGGGGTCCACGAAGACGTTAAAAATAATAACAGTAAATAATAATATAATAAACCTGCCCTACACTTAAGTTTGCAAGGGGTCCGTCAGATTGTTTAAATATTTCAAGTGGTCCATGATGATAAAAAAGTTAAGAAACCCAGGAATAAAAGCACTGCTGTCAAGTTAGTTTACCCAAATTTCCCTTGGAAACACGGTGGGTTTCTGTTGTCATATCCATCAGGGATATACTGTATTCTGAAAGTATCACTCCATGTGTGCATCAACAGGAAATTATTTCAGTTAAAATAACTTTGCTGAAATTTATCTAAATTTATTTCCAGATATAACTTTCATCAAGTGTGACGGCCTTTAGGTATATCATCCCTTGCTTCATCTACGACTTGACGAAGTCAGTGAGTGACGAATTCGTATTGTGATTTAAAAAATGGGATAGTTACAATTTAGAAACAAAACGAGATACTTGATTTGAAACCAAACTGTTTACAAACATGGCTATATTTGTAACAAATATCTTAAGTTGGCAATTAATATTTCTAACCAGTTTACAATCAACTTTTTTTTCTATAAACGATGGCTGCTTCATTTTCCACGCGTTATTTTCAGCCTACCAACATGTCTGCTTTAGCATGAAATTAAGCCATAAACTTGAGTGTCACATTCCAGCGAAAAAGGTCATCGATAATTAATGGAGCAAGTACGAATATTACAATCTAACGAGATTTTTACTTCAACTCTTAGCATGTCAAGCGTTTCAGTTGAAAACATCTACAAAAACCGAGATTAACCTGAACCTGAAATTTTTTGCCGAAATTTTCATGTATTCAACACCCTCAGATACACGCTAAAATGTGTACCTAAGAGTGTTGAAAACATGACAGTTTCGGCAAAAAGCTCTAATTTATCCAAATAGGCTTGTGGATGGCTTTTCCAGAAAACATTAGCATCCATATCCAAATATTTCTCACATTCAAAAAGAGAACAAATTTGTTTGAATAACCGAATGCTTTGAATTAATTCAATTCAATTTAATTCAACTCAGTACCCATACAGTCAGCAAACAAATGCCGATCGACTTTATGCATAATTGTTAAATTGAATTTGTAACAAATCTAAACTACTTTTAGGAAGATTATTCATCGTCTAAACAAAAACAAAGATAGTTATGATATTTGTGTACGAAAACAACAAAAATTTGTTTGTTCTGTATGAACCTGAAACTACCTTTCAATGAACAATGCCATTATACTTGCGATGTCGCGCAACAGATTGAAGTTCAACATCCAAACGACGCACAACGCTTTGGTGGTTTACAACCATTGTACATCTGGAATGACCTAAGGTCAGGAAGAGAAAAAGCAATCATTTCCTAAAAGATGCTTCTATTGTCACCAAAAAAGTGCAATGTCGTCAACAATGCGCAGTTTTTTAGGTCAAAGCTGGATCAGAAAATTACCAAATCGTTCAAATGTTTGCGATGACAGTGTACCGTGATAACGCAAAAACATGTAGAGCATGTGACCTTACAGAAACAAGAAAACATGTTGGAAATTGTGTCGCTTATTCCGAATTCCGTCATACTTTTAAAGCTAAAGAAATCACCTTCGATCATGACAGCACTTTCAGCAGTCACAGACCAGAAGGATCAGACGATGACTTGTCACTCTATAGATGTCCTTATTGATATATTGAGTCACGCATCAAGCCAACTTTAGTTTTAATTTCCGTTTAAACTCAATGGCTTAAAAGTTAGACGTTGCTCAGAATGCTTATTGATAGTACCCAGTTCCTAACAATTTTTCCATCGTTTACTCTCGTATATTTCTTTGCTTAGCGCTTTTTCCAATCATTTAACAACAGGTAAAGTAACCATATTTTAGCTTCTTTTTTGGATTGAAATCCTCAAACAGATTTGTCTGGGACACAACTGCATGTCAAGTGAAGTGGGGTTTTGCATTTGATATGCATACATATTCAATGTCTCATTCATGGAAACACCATAGAGATCCCTTTTAGACGAATCCAGACACTTGTATACATGTACATGTATATTCCAGAAATAAATTGTGATCGATTTACTAACTTAAAAATACGAAGGAAGTAGAAGCTGTGTTTTGCACCATGCAAACAGCACAGCTTGAAAGGGATGAGTTCCTTTCTCTAAGAACTTCTTTTCTTAGAATTTTTTTATTTTTTTCTTATATTTAACAACAAATTTGTGACATTTACAACTTAAATAGGAATATGGTACAGATCTTGTCCATTGCTCATTTTATTTTGAGAGTTCTGTTTTCTCTCTTGAAGTATCATGGATGTTTGTCTAAAGATTTTTGGATCAAGGAGCTGTTTGTGCCGCATAATTCGTCAACCTACCGAATATTGAATTAAGCAAAAAAGATGAAGTCACCATTTCAAAATTTAACATTTCGTCTTTTATTAAATATACACATCACATTTTCATATCTTCAACAACAAATACAGAATGACATTTGTAAATTAAACTGAAATGTGAGGCAGTGTTTACAATTTTTTTCGAATGGCCTTTCATTTTTTAGAGTGCTGTTTTCTTGCAGCACTTTCCTGGTACATGCTACGTTGGGTGTATGGTCTCGTGCAGCCCCATCGATGATTGCATAAAATTTACCGGCATAACGAACGGGCAGTTCCACAAAAATCGGCTCCCGAATAAATATTGAACTAAGCAAATGTGATGAAAATAGAAATAAAAAACCGATTCCGATGACGTCTTCCAGCATTGAAAAGCATCTAAGGAACAGATAGTCAAATCCAGGGCACAAATCCTGCCATCAAAACTGGCATATTTGTGCAGCAGCATTGATAGGATGCCTATTCAGTGCAATTTGGTTCGGATGTATTACTACGCGCACCCAAAATGGGTCCTCGTAATGGCCGAACCGTGCGTGGAAAGCAAAGCGCCCCAGCCCCTGCGTGACAGAGTTGGTTAATAAGCTGTCCGTGCAATGATCCCAAAGAAGAAGAAGAAAAAAACCCTCATCAATTCACATTTGACGACATCACGTGGGGGCATAAGTTAAAAAGCCGAAATGGCATTAGAGGGCATGCTATGGCGTTGCAAGCTTCCAGATGCCAGTCTGCCAACTGCCGCACACAACTCCTTCTGGAAGGAGGATTAGAGGATCTCGCAGCAGGCAGAATCGAATAACATCCGACCACATGGCATGCAAAAGATCATAAGCGATGCCACCAGGTTGCCGTGTGTATTATACCGCGGGTTTGACGTCACGTGGGGCGTAAAACGTTTGGCAACATGCCGCGAGGACGTGGAAGGCAAGCGTTGATTCGTGCCAGCAACATGCACCGATTTCAGAATATTAATAAGGATGTTGTTCGTTTCATTTCCAGCAATTACAATGGTGGATGCAGCGTGGCTCTGCTCATCTTGTTTAACTGTGGCCATAAAAAGCGAAATAATGGCCCATTTAAAACTGCGAAGGCTTTAGGAATTAACTGATTGAACCGTGTGCTGAAACGCTCTGATAAACGGTTCATTTAGCCCGTTGGTAAAGAGTAACTTCTGGTTTTAATCCAATTTCAAAACGGTAGAAAGTGACGAAAACCTGAGAAACTGGTTGTGAATTAATAGGTACAACTGGGTTCCATCAGAAATTTCATGTTTCACCTCTTTGATTTTTCCAGGTTTTGAAACAAATTTCCCTTACCAAGTCAAGGTCAAAATTCACATATGCCAATGTTATCCACGATTTTCTAAAATCGACATAGGAAAATATTAAATCATGTGCAAAATTTACTAAAGATAATTTTGAAAAATTTTACAAATTTAGCATGCATGAGAAAAGAAAATTTGTTTTCAGAAAATGTGGAACGTTTTTCAAATTTGTACTCGGAAAAGGATGAAAATCTTGATAATTCGACCACGAAAAAATATTCGAAGTTATAGAAATCTGTCCTCGAAAAGTTTAAAAGTTCTAAAATTTGGGCTTGGAAAAGATTAATAAACATTAAAATTATTATTACGAAAAATCTGCACATTTTTTAAATTTGTGTTCGAGAAATGTTGAAAATTCTGCAACTTTATACTTGAAAGGAAAACGTGGATAAGTTTGCAAATCTGTACTCGGAAAACGTGGACAATTTCACAAATTTGTAAATGTTCTCGGAAAACTTGGAAAATTTTGCAAGTCTTTCCTCGGAAACTGAAGAAATTTTTGCAAATTTGTCTTCAAGGGCCCTGAGCTAGCCTCATAGTAGAATTAATTTTGGATTGTCACAACATTACTACATTGAATTTCTCTGACTTTTTAAAAATAAATCATTCTTTCCTGCGTTTTCCAGACATTATCAAGTTCCCTGACTTTGTCAGGTTTTCCAGATCTTGGGGAACACATTGAGGTAAGATCAAATACTAATTCAATCTACATTTATTTATACGTGGACTCAAGTTCTCAGTGGAAAGATATAATGGAAAGATTTAATGGAAGATATAATGGAAAGATCTTCATAGGAAAGATATAATGTGCATGTATTTCTAATTCAATTTATTTTAGTGGTCATAATGTTCTTGAGTAAGGAAACATACATGTACGCCTAAATGTGTGCATGGCTGTCTTTTCGTTATATTTCCTGTAATTTTAGACTGATGGGGAGTCTTAAATTGCATTACATGTACTTGAAAAATGTATAAATTTCATTTATGTAGTCTATACTTTAGTATTTTGGGTTGACATGAATAAAGTTCAAACAATACACATTTCAGTTATATGGGTACTCTATAGTGTAAATTAACTCATTCGTTTTACATTGCATACAGAGTTCCTTTTAGGCACTACAAAATACACTCGTGTCCAAGAGTTAAACATATTTTCCCAATATTCACAAGTACAGTGAAAGCAGCTTAATTGGATCACGGTTAATCCGATCATCCATTTTATTCGATCAAAACCTGCAGAAGGAATTTTTTCCTATACTGCGCCATGTTAAAAAAACCGCTTAATTGGATCACTCATCGCTTAATTCGATGAAATTTCCCCCATGTCTTCATAACGCAAACGCGCGAAACAAGTTTGTGCAGCTTTCATACAAGCACGGACACGTTTGGACAACGTACAAGCGTGCACCTAAGCATTCTAATGCATCAGCGGCTTCCAAGGTATATAAATTAAGTTTAGCTTTTGGATTTGAGTGCATATGGACAATAAGAATAAAACTTGCATTTTATCAAAAGTCAAGTACATCATACTTGCAACCGACCAATCTTCAACAGAGGCGCTATCTCAATGGTGGAGGGAGGATTCAGAAGTGTATGATGTCTGATTCAGAGAGGTACATGCATAAAATGCATGAAAGTTCAATATCCAAAGTGCGTCCAAAGTAGTAGTATTCAATCAATGTAAATGAAACGTTGCAATGTAAACATACAAACAGGCATTGAAGCTTTACTTAAAAGGCCAACTAACTATACAAGTAGAAAATTTTCTCTTCACAAAACACAAAGAAGAAATATCTTGATTTTGTATTACTTTTCTTTTAAGCCACTCCAGAACCACCTCTTGGAACATACATTTTGACTCCATTCCCTGAGAATCATGGATGGAAATTGAGCAGCCACTCCCGCGCTATTGTCAATAGAGAAATAATTAGAGCCTAAGAAAGCCTTCCTTCCATCTTGTGCTTTGAAAATTCATGTAATTAGTGTTACATGACGTTTTCAAAACATCTAATTCCAACAATCAATTTGCACTTCACGAAATCGGATTTACGGCAACTGAAAGCATTTCAGCCCTTCTACCGTCTCTTATCTTAACCTTTGTCAACTTTTACTACGTTTGGGAAGAACAGAGCGTGTTGCTGAAAGGCTTTCAAGATCTTCATTGACAGATGTCAATTTTACCAGACTAATTGGCAACAATTTCGACTCCCCAATATTTGTACCCAAAATATAAGTCCTCATTGTTTCACAACGAATACTTCTGGAGGGCTAATGGCAGTGCCTTGGGTGAGTATTATCATACATACAGTGGCAATGCTGTCAAACACTAACAAGAAAATCATCAATAACAACATTGTCAGTTGTCATCGGTTAAGATATAATTGAATTCACTCGCATGTCCTAATACGAAGAACTCGAGCAAGAAACCTATGTGGTGCATGGCTTGATGTGGATGATACATGTTATAATTAGATGTTCATTGTTATGATTGAATGCTAATGATCCACTTATATTTGGCCCAACATTCATTCCAACATCGAGCTAAACAAGAGGAATAGATAATGTATACTTTTAATTATCCTTCGTGCCAAACATTTCAGATGGATGTTGGTCTCCAGAAGAAATAATTCGAAGTTATCAAAAACAACTATACCAAATTAGGGTTAACGACATCACCGACGTCAGGACGAGCATTTTGTCGACCTTGCAAAAACGTCAATAAGCTCCCCGTGAAAGTAGTCCTACAATTAAAAAGCAGGCAACTTTCCTGACACTCGCATATAATCATCTTAAATGACTTTTGCATCCTAATCGATTATTTGCAATCGATAAAGTTGATTTACGACCTTTTTTTCACCCCGAACTGAACGAGTCGAGGGTCTTAGAGGTGCAATTATGCAAATGATTATCAAAGCATGTTCATTATCGACAACAAATAGAGCAAAAAAAGAACAGAAATTAAGTCGGGCGATAAAGTCGATTAACTACCTGGAAATAACATGCTTTGAACCAAATTAATGGCGAAGTAAATATTGATACAACTTGTACTTTGCAGAAATTAATCACGGGAAAAAATAAAAGGCAGTGACAGGCATTTACCAATAAAATTCGTTTGAACTGATGCTGCTATTTGCCCTGTTCCCTTGGGAACATGGCCTCATTTTGTCCGTTAAGACAGACACGAGCGTCCATGTTTGTTCATACAAATATTTGTTTTGTCCCCATGAAAAACGTACGTATTAATATCCCCTAACGAGTCAAAGTATGGAATAACCACATAAAGTTTATGTAACAGAAAGGTTATTGTTTTTCAAAAATATTTCTACACGCTCATTTTTAATTATTTTAAGAAAAAATGAAACTAATTTCAGTAATTCTAAGCATGATTATTCGAGGAGTATTCAAACGACTGTATGAATTTTAATGACATTTCTTATGAAAATTCTTCCTTCCATCTTTCCTGACCACCATACTGTATTTCAAAATAAAAAAAAAAATGTTTAAAAAATAACACATGCTTAAAATTCGAAAGCAAAGATGGACTTAATCGATATGACCTTACATGAAACAATGTATTTTTTACCAAAATATCATTAAAATCCATACAGACGATTTTATAAAGAAATGAATGCGGAAACTTAATGAAACCCCCTTGTACACATTTTGTAACACAACTACAACTTTCTCAGTCAATACACTCGGATAATAATTAAGTTAAAATGCACGAGTAAAATCCGAATGAATACATGTATTACGAGTTGTATACAAGTATGAGAAATACATGTAAGACTCCCCCCTTCATTCAAACGTACAAATACATACAACAACATTTAAAAAATGTACCTTTCTAACACATGCAAATGTACAAATGCATATAATAAAACTAACAAAATGTACCATTTTCACATGTGCATCTGCATGTACAAATGCAAATAACAAAATTAGCAAAATGTACCTTTTTCATGTGCACATGTGCAAATGTACAAATGCATACAACAAAATGTTTGCACGTTTTTTTTTAACATTGTCGTTGATCATACTACTTCTCCCTTCTTCTCTCCGTATAATAACGTGGTCTGGGAAGTTTAATAAAGTACGTGCCATGAGCAGATCAAAGCAGCTCTAAAGAATAAAAGCAAACTCTTCTTAACACAGTGCAAAAAAAAGTGCGAAACTGCTCTCGCGTCTACGTTTTTCTCTACTTTTTCAATGTTTTCCTCATAAGTATTATTCATATGGCTCGATGCTTATCCCACTTTTACGTCCTTCCACCAGTATTTCAAAGGCAAGGGATCCGTTCTCCCAGCAACATTTAACATTGTTCCACGCCGCCTTTCTGAATATTTAAGCTCCTCTTTCATTTATTTGGTTCTTAAAATGCAATAAACACGTCCTCCTCCGGGACTTGCCAGCACAAAGACCCGAGCGTACAAGTGAAAGCCGTGTTTTTGTTGCTTTTTCACGCATTTCATAGTCTGCTTAAGATTTCATCATTACACGTCTATGGCAACGCTCTCCCCACTCCGTTATGGAGAGTTTGATAAATGTTTCCTTTGAAAATGTAATTCACATATTTGCCTCCTAATATATTTATTAGATATAAATGGCATCTTTTCTTGTGCAGCGCAGTCTTAGTTGCAGGCGTTGCGCTCGGCAGTAAATTTCGCATTCAAATGACAGTACATGAGAGGAACTGGCTATTTCATTGGCTTAACTCACTAATCCCCGAGTACTACATTCATATAGAAAAGTTTGTTGCGAGAAGTGCGAAGAAAGGAATGTTGAGGCTGAGGAAACGCAAACGCCAGCGACTTAATTCTTTAAGCTGCGGTTTTAAATGCGTAAATCTTCAGTTTGTTTTCGGAGGAGAAAATGCGCAATTTCACGCCTTGACGGCGTTGCGCAGCCTCCGTCTATATTAAAATTTAACATTTCATTTCCGAAGTTTACTTTCCCAACTCTTGTTTACACGATTGCACAAAAGTGCTTTTCGCCTATCATGTGAGCACTCGTGACCATGGAACTTGCAACAAATGCAGGGTTTCTATGGATTCTCACTTTCAAAATTCCCTAACATTTCCCTGATTTTTCCAGTCAAAAATTGCGTTTTTTCCTGACAGGCGCGGTTTTATTGTCCACTACTGGAACGGTCGAATTTCGTATAATGTCATGCGTGATGCCTATACCTTCCAGGTGGTTTCATAGACACTTCTTGGACTCCCACCAACACCCACATGAATTATTAAAAAGAAACAAAAAAACAGGGCTTTGAGCTCCAAACCCGAAACGCTTTTGACTTTGTCAAACCCCACCACTAATTCATTGACTTCGGTTAAAATTCCATAACATATCACGGCGAATTTCCCTGAAATCTTTCAAATTTCCTGACATTTCCGTGAAATCTATCAAATTTCCTGGCATTTCCCTGAAATCTTTCAAATTCCCTGACATTTCTCTGAATCCTCTCAAATTCCCTGATATTTACCTGATTTCCCTGACGCGTAGCAACCCTGAAATTTGATCACACAAAAATGTTTCACTTTGGCTAAAGCCACAGTCAACAAATTCTTCATGTACTTTTAATGCCTTTTTTTCGGTTGGTGGAAAATATAAAATAATTTTTAAAAAATGCTGGTATTTCAATGCTGACATAACATGCTTCTGTAAGCATTCTGCGTTTCAACTGAGATTTTGTTTTAGGCAAAAATTTACGTTCAGTGGACCTTATGCAGAACTAGGAATAGCGCTACATCACGTGATCTTTTCATCGAATCATGTGTCTAAACAACGTGCCTCCGGATTATTTTCGCCTATGAAAAGAACGAAATGTCACGTGATATAACTGACATTTTGTTGTTTTATGAAAAATTTCCCGCACAATGGACCTATACAGGGTGTTTAATTTATCATGATCTGTCCAATATCTTTAAAAATAAACAGTAAATCGGAAAAGTTATCAAAATACAAGATTAATATTATCAACTTGCCTTTCAAATCTGCGCTTAAAACACGAAGTTTTGTGTAAAACATTTATTTCGCATCATCTTAGATGTCGCTGTACTACATGAAACTGTATAAATGTTGAGAAATTTGCATCATACGAATAAATGTTCCAAATAAAAGTGTAATTGAATTCGAAAGGGGTAATTAAGTATGAAAAACGTAGTTTGCCCCACCCCATTTTTGAATTTTCTTATGAATAAATTCTTGTTTAGTTCGCGTTTTATTGATTTGAAAGAACTACACACTGCCATGTTATGACTTCAACACCAACTCATTCATCGTGAGTACGCAATTACCAAGTCTCCCAATAGACCCTTATTTGTTAAGAAAAAAATATAACCAACAGTAAAAGGCAACACAAGATTTTAGTATTTTTTCCAATAAATTGAAAAAAATACAGGTAACCCTCGCTTAATAAACACTCAGCTTACGAACAGTTCACAAATACGAATATTCCTTATTGCTCAAGTTACAAACAGAGATTTCCGCTTTTATGAACAGCCGTAATTAACTTTCTTAAACTTCGGTCCCTTTCTACTCCGATCAAAAATTGTAATTTTACTACACAATGCCTGCCCTTTGCATGTAAACTGACCAGTTCACAAGATGTTGTTTGAATTTATGGACATAATTAACAATGCAAAGAAAATGAGGGTTTCAACGATTCCTCTCTATTCTCACGCTCATTTATCAGGACTTAATTTGAAAAGAAGATGTTACTTGGTAAAGTCATACTTTGTTTGCTGCATTCAATTCAATAATATTGGACATGTATAATCATTCAAAGTTTTCTATGGGAAAACCATATTCAAGATACGAGCATTCAATTTTTTCTATGTGAACATTCAAGTTTTTATATTTGAAAACCATATTCAAGTTACAAACATTTAGGTTTCTCTATGGGAATATTCAAGGTTTAATATGGGCAAACCATTCAAGAAACGAACATTCACGTTTCTCTATGGGAGCATTCAAGGTTTTCTATAGTAAAACTATATTCAAGATACGAACATTCAAGGTTTTCCATTTGAAAAACCATATTCGATATACGAACAGGTTTATTGGGACCAATTACATGTATGTTCGTTAAGCAAGGGTTGCCTGTATGTATAAATGCATTTAAGCAAATTTTATTAGCATAAATGTGTTAAAAGCATTTATCATTCGCATTGCCATTAATAACACTTAAGCAGGATGTCAATAAGGCTCAACGTGACCTCTTCAGAGGTGCAATTATCATTGCTGGAACAAACACCACCACGACTAATTTGACCACAAAAACCATCACAAACTACTTTATTTTGTACAGACGGTTCCATGCAGTCTATAATACAAAATTGGCAAAAAAAATCAATAGGCTCTCCCTTCGGGCCCAAGAAACACGAGTCGCTGGGACCCCTGAACAAGCGTGAGCTTGATAATAAAAAAAAATCCAAAAAACGTACTACAGAGGGGTAAATAATGCGGCAATTTTTCGGAGCACGAAAAAGGTGGGGAAAGTAGGACCATAATCAAATGAAAATGTATGGAGATGGTGGGGGTATAGCGCGCAGACAAAGTGTAAACCCAGATTCCCTACAGGGGGTGCCTTTTTGTGAATAACGCTGATGCACTTAAGACCACTACAGGTACATTGAGAGAGAGCATTTCTTGCAGGCTGAGTGTTCCACGTTCTCCAGAGATTCATGAAAAAAAGCTGAAATGGCTGAAAAGGTCTATATATGTACCCTGTCACCCTCTCCAACACGGACCAATTTTTGTTAAAAAAAAACTTGGTCTTATAAGCCCGTTTCAGACACGCTACCATTGGTCCCAGATTAAATGAGCGGGAGGGCAGATAAAGAAATTCATTTTGGCATAATGCACTTTTGAAGTTTTTTTTGCTCCCGTTTACTGAGTAGGTGGGGGAGGGGAGAAGCAGAGCGATACTCGTACGAAAGGATTCGGCGAGATTTTCGCAGTTTCTAGAAAGATGAGGATGAAAATTCGGTCGGAATGCGAAGAAAAAAGCCCCATTCAATTATGTCACTCGGAATAATGCTTCTTCTTTCTCGCTCCATTGCCAGGAAATAATGCTCTCAAAAATGGTGCCCGATTTAAACGGCGTGTTACTTGTTGATCTTAATAAAGATTAGGAACTGGAGAACAACATCTCGAAATTGAAACGGTGCGGAATTGCGATGCGAATGGAAATTCTTGAAACGCGCCTTTTATGAGAGTGCATGACTACGCTAAACTCTGCCATGCCTGATGATTTTTTTTTCTGGAAAACTCGCTGATGGAATTTCGCCCAGCGTGATGTCAAATAAAATAGTGCATGCTAGAAGACTTCGAAACGTATTAAACTGTGGAAGAACTTTTAAATGGCGCAAGGTGTTATCTCTAATTGCATTTGGAGGCTCCTCGAAATCAAGATGGCTGCCGAGGAGGCAGATCAATTATGAGCGTTACCATATATGGCTTAATCAAAAGCATATTTATAACAAAAACTACAGCCTCGAAATATTTTCCATTTTTGACGATATTTAAGGCCATACGAAAATAGGCTTTCAATAAACGAATTCAATTCAATTCAATTCAATACAATACCCTACAGTCAGCAAATAAATGCCATGTGGTAGGGGGGATTGTCAGAAGC
>JAQGAO010002362.1:0-19963 GCA_034697705.1 Ommatoiulus sabulosus | reverse complement strand
GACAGGGAGGTCATGAGGGTTGACAAAAAATTTGGGATGAATCGAACGGGTAGATTTAGAGAACATAGCTCACAACCAAATCCAAGATGGACGCGATTTGCCTTTTATATTATAGATTGTAGTGTTGGGATCCATCACTAAGGGTTCCCCCTGCCAAATGGTAGGCTACTAATCTACTGACTGCAGGGTAAAGAATTGAAATTCAAATTCAAATTGAGTTGTCCGCAATATTTTTGATCACCCACTACGGTTAGACACCTATGCACGTCGTCTGCTACTTCATTGGTTTCATAGGTATTCTTCGAAATTTACTTTATTTTCTATTTTTTGTTGTTGTATATATTTCAGTTTTTTGGATTATAGAAGGAATCATAACACTTTTTTGTATCATGTAAGAAAACTACATGCATAGACAATGTTTTAGAAAAAACGGAAAAGGTCGCCATTTCAATAATATAAAAACAGTATAAAAAAATAGAGTGTTTATGATTCCTCACATAATGAAAAAATACTGAAATACATGTACATGTATATACCAAAAATTAGAAAATAAAAGTCAATTTCGAAAAATATCTATCAAACCAATAAAGTAGCAAACGAAGGGGAGGAATGTGGGGCTAAAAATGTGGCCTCTAGACCTTAGGTTGCGACCTTGCGGGATTCGGATGAGAGTTTAAATAAATCCCGTGTAATTTCTGCACGCTAAAGACCCCTCTTGGGGTGGAAGCCCCTTTCGTTGGCAAAATTCCCAGGTAGGTGACGCTGGTACATCCCATGATCCCCCGGCGTTGGTTGGGGTTGAGCCCTCGTATGCAGATTGCAGAAATAAGCCAACGTAAAAATTCAAAAAACAACCAACCAAACCGATATCACATTCTTTTTTTTCCAAACTTCAAATCTTTATGTTAAAACATTAAATTAATTTTTACAAAGATCACATCCTTTTAATTTCAACAAACAAGAAGTATTTTTTTCCTAATCCTTTTGTTAGCAAAATGAAATCTCCTTTTACAAACATGAAATCTTTTTTTATGTCCCAAAAGTAGAAAATATCGACATGAACACAAATATTTAGTAATTTTCTAATTTTTTTATACCATGCGATATTGTATATCAAAACATTCTGATGTTATTTAAATTCACCATATCCAAAAATACAAACAATGTCTTTGTAGGAAAAAGCCGTGAAATGGGAAAATTTCATTACCACCATGAAGATGGTTGATGTCATCGACAAATAACATACCCTACAAGGCCCCCAACTAAATTTTCCATAACTCCGAAAACTGAAACTACCTGGACCGAGAAGGAAAATTGTGTACGCAAGTTGCTCATATCGCTATGATCGGCCCATATTTATGTAATGATATACAAAATTGCATGCATAGGCTCCATAAAAGGGCATCATTTTTTAATCTTCCCACTTGCTAGAAACGTTCAAGAAAAAAAAACCATGTGCGTTGGTTGGATCAACATGGAAATCCGGTAACTGCCGAACCGTCGTCCGCATACCTGGAAAACCTGGAGGATTAACCTATGTGTCAACGTATATACATGTATAACGCGATATGTTTCCTTTTTGGAAAAAGGTGATCAAACAGAAGAAGATGAAAAAAAAATAGTGTTTGCTTTTGCGGTCTCGCTTCTACATGTATATAAAGAGGACATCATTGGGACCCTGGTTCATCGGGCTAAGGATCCTCGGCACACCACATCGATCCGCGAGAAACAGCAAAAATCCGAAAAGGAAAATTTTCGAGATACCCCTCTACCAGAGACCAACAACATGGTTTTCGCCTCCTTTCTTGTGTCCTGCATCGTGGTGGCGCTGGTCAATGGTCAATCCGACACCCACAAGTACTACTACGGGGAGAGATACTGCAGCAGGTTGCCTTCCACGCAGACGTGCTGCGTTGGCCACAACAATGACTGTTCCATTTCCTTCAGAGGCACCAGATGCTACTGCGACAGCTACTGCACAACGGGCGGTTCCAACAAGGACTGCTGTCCGGACTACGAGGCATTCTGCAAAGGAGTAACGACGACGATTTCGCCCTATATTCTGCGTAAGTATAGACATTTTGAATTGGAATTGTTCTGGGAGGCAAATTCCCTCGCCTACCAGGAATTTCCATAATCATTTGTGGACAAAAGAATGAGGCGCATATGGAACGCAGGGTTCTACAGCTGTGAACAATAAGTAAAATAATGCAGTGAAGCTACATGTCTTGGATGCTGTATTTAAAAATGCCCCATTAACTTGTGAGTAAATGAAAGAAACTCGGGCAACATTTAATTCAATTCAACTCAGTATCCTACAGTCAGAAACTAAATGCCATATGGTAGGGGGCGAGCCCATTTTAAGGAGAAAGCTCCTACATCGGTTGCGACTTAGACATCATTGTAAAATTGAACCTGGATTAAATGTGATCTATCGCCATGGAAGGTTGTTCCATCGTCTAATCGCATGCAAAAAGAAGGACCAATAGTAAGCATCCGTATTAGCACGGAGCTCAGTCAACGGTTTAGAATGGTTATGCCTACTTCTATAGTGGTTGTTAGGCGTGAAGATATGGGACACGAGATGTGAATTAGAAGGTTGATTGAAATGTTTAAATAAGTCTATAGATAAATTTTCTCCTCTTGTCCCAATTTAAAGAGTGAAGCATCTCTGTCACACTTGCCGAATGTTTGTAGTTTCCCTTAACCAACACCTTAAAACACCACCCTATTTTTCAGCATCCTGTCCTTTCGGTGGCGCTAATGTTCAACTGGAAGAACGCGTGAGACTCAAGGACCCATGCTACACTTGGCACGTATTTCATATTGTCTTCATCATTAAATATATTTCATGAAAACTGAATAAAAACCCCTACTGCATGTGAGCTTAGAATTCACTCATTAAAACATTGTGTTGCATTTATTTCTTAAAACAGCATTTGCAAGCAGGTGTCTGTTGGCAAAGTTGAACTGCAGTGCGAATACATCTGCCCAAAAATAGGCGTAGGTAAGATATACTTAGCTTACCATGACTTTTCATTATTGGTCATTTATTGAATATTATTCGAACTTTTTGAGAAACTGTCGTTCTAAGAGGGCATTACAAGTATTCCGATGTCTATGGGGAATTTTTTCAAAGATAATTTTAGTTTTCGATATATTTTGTTTTCAAAATTTTCAACACTTTCAATATTTTTTGTTTATACATATAAATAACGAAGGTACAGTAAGTAACCAGGAAATATGAGTTTCACATTCATACATTTACCACTTATTGATTTTTATATTAAATAATCACTGAAATATAAATAAACGCCATCTAGGGACCAATACGTGTAGCATCATGGAAATAACTAAGTTTTACATTTTTAAAATTGAAGCGGGGAAAATTAGAAAATGTACAATTCGAAGCTCCAAGTTATTTACTGAAAACATTACATGATATGCCTAAAACTATCTCCGCTTTACTTCCCAAAGTAGACGATTGGAAGAATCTTTAGGTTGTCATCCTACCAATTAAAATAATGAAAATATATTTTTCAGAAGGCTGCAAATTCAACGGCATCGATTATCCAAACGGAGTATGCGTGTCCATTGGGGACCCCTGCTACTCTTGGTATTTTATCATCTTTTTGACTCGAGCCAGAGCATAAGCTTTGACTCAAGTTCTTCTGGCGCTAATGTTTTTCTCAATCATTTGAACAGCACTTGCAAGAAGACCTGGTACAACAATAAAGTGACAATGAACTGCGCTTACGTCTGCAAAATACCTCAGACAACGACTACGCCTCGTCCAGAAATAATTTACAGTAAGCACCTTTACGATCAATTTTGTATGGCTTTTAAAAGGTATATGTCGATTGATCTGAGTAGTCTCTGAACAGCTCTATATAGTTATGGGTAACTTGCACGGCCACCACATCCTGAAGCAGGCCCCAGGCCAGGTTCTTTGGGGTGCCCTTATCCCTCCCCCTACCTACCGCTAAGGTAGGTAGACCCGCCCCGCTGGCCACCACCATTAATCCCGAGACCCCACGCTAGAGTCCTGTCAGCCCCTCCTCCTCCCTTGTGGGAGAAAACGAGCGTAATTAAAAAAAATTCAAAATTTCAAATACAAGGACTTGTCTAACAATCCTAAAAAGCCAAAACTCATCAGAGATTTAACAACCAAAAGCTGAAAATGCATGTTATGGACAAAAATTTCACCAGTTTGCAAACATTTTCAAAAACTGCGTTTTATAAATAAATAAGACATTAACGTTAATGCACAATGTTTTCTAATGACCATTATTGATCTTGTCAAAAAAAAATCTTCATATAACAGACAGGTTATTTATTTTAAAACAATTCTGTTTAATTTTGAAAACCAGGTGTCTTTCAAAGTACTGTAATCTTAACCTAGTAGTTTAACCTGAGTTAAAAAGGCAAACTAGAAATTCATTAAACTAAAGTTAATTTGGGAAATGCGTGACTATATTTCTTACAAAAATGGATTTGCAAAATAAGGAGTGCTACCTTTAACAAAAAATGTGTTCTAATTGACAGGATGCTACCACCAAAATCGGTACTGGCAATTGTACGAATCCGTGAAAAGAGAATGCACAATCTGGTAAGAAGGGATTTCTCGTAAATCTAGTTGGCTTTTCGCGAAAAATTCAAGGTGTTTCTAAATTCTTCTTTTCATGCAAGCTCTTGCAAACAGAAGTCCCTGGGAGTCTTTGAAGTGGAATGCCTCGATGACCCTGATTGCATGCATGGTAAAAACAGTTTCGTGAACTTTAGCTTGTGAAAATTCGTCTTCGTGAACATCATAAAACCATGTACCTTTCCTAGGTTGCAAATACAATTCGAAGACTTATCCCTTGGGACACCAGATGAGAATTGGTTTTCAGGAATGGTGGGTAAACAGCCTTTACCTTAAATTCAAGTTTTATTCATGATATTTAAGCCGATTTCAAAATTTTAGCACTTGCAAGGAAGTGGTTGGCAAAACACCGAAATTCTGTTGCAGCATAGGCACCCCCGACGTAGTAAGTTCAGCTTTTGAAACCATCTTAATTTCAAATCAGAAAGCCGGAGGAATAAATTGCTGAAACTTCCACTAGCATAAAATTTGCGCAAATGTTATTTATTATCTTTTTGTGACTTTTCATTTTAGGTGAAGTAAGGAAATTGTTGGCTCCTAAGTAAATAGATGGCGCTATAGTGACGGACGGCGTTAAATGCGCAGAATTTTTGTTGTTAATAAAATGTACAATTAAATACTTTTGTGAGTCAATTTATGATTTCAAAGCCCATAAAGCGTGTGCGTAGGCATAGATATTCAAAGGGGGGACAACAGGGTTCTAGAATGTAGGCCCGATGTGGCGAGACCATGTAATTTTTTTTCTAATAAATTAATATTTAATTAAACTGACTTATTTATTTTCTAAATTTAGTAGGCATCATAACCTTAGTAGTCGACCTGGGGATCAGCTTCAGGTGGTGGGGGTCAGTCATGCCTAACCTACGCCCATATCCATAAAGTAGTTTGAATAGCAAATTACTCAATGATATTCAATTAAACTACGGTCTCTGGATGACATGACGGGCATGAAGATTTTGAAATACTTTTTAACAGATGAATTGGTGCGCGTAAAAGAAAGGTACAAAAGGAGATTGCAAGGATTTGGTGATTACAAAACTTTTTCATTGGAATTTTCCTATTTCCCTTTTAGTGCAAGGATGTCATAACCTTCTTAAGCTGGCAAACACGCATAACACTAAGGCTAACAGTGATTGCCTTCCTTCTGGATTTGAATATCACAAGCATTGCTTGATTTTCAGGGTTTGAAATCTTCAATTAAAAAAATGAACGAACGTAAACAACTAGCAGCAATTGGCAACAAAAAGCTGCTCTACGTTTCCTCCAGTGTGCACATATATAGCTTTATATCCCAGAAGGGCATTTCTATGATTATGTTTTATGAAAAATGTAATAAGTAAGTTTTCGAGACTACAGGACAGCAAACGGACAAGAGTTTAGATGACAATAATTGTCAATAACTCAAACATGCAGTTTTCATGGGTCTCAGCAGGCAGTATACGGACCATGGTAGTACCCATGACTCCTTAACTCGCAACATGGTACACCCTGACTGCAGAACAGCTGGATATTTTACTGTCTGCACGACTGCAAAACAGTTTGTTTGATAACAATACACCGACTTCGGAATACACGCATATACTTCTGCAGTTGACAGTACAGCACGCATACTAGCTGGTAGTTTGAGATCTGCATGATCGTCATGCAATATAAATACTTTACATCAGCATACATTAACATCGTGAAAATTACAAAAAATATATACTGCAATCACAATATGGTCAGTACTGTACGACATGACAGTATGGTGAATTTGTGACAACACATCTGATGTAATACGAGTTATGTAATGATTAATGTTATTTAATTTTCTGTATATTTCTCAGTGCACCATGACCTGCAGAGCCCCTACAGCCCCCAAAATATTATATAACCTAAGTATGAAACCGTTTGAAGCACAATACAGTGTGAGTCAGGTAACACGGACCAACAGCTCTATGGCCCCCATGATGTTGGCCACCATGCAGTGTTTGATTGCTTTTCTGTCAAATGCCATTTAGGGCGTACATGTACTTAAATTAGGGGTGTGCTTATTTCAGTTTTACAACACTAATGTGACTAGTTAAATGCGGCAAACACCAGAAAAATATCCAAGGGCAAGAACCTGGGTATTTTTATACTGTATCTAGCTGTTTAGTCACGTTATTGTCTTTCTATGCATGCAAATTCATTCAAATCGGCTGGGTTTGGAAAGGATAAATGGTGTAACTATGACAAATATGTATCATTTGATATTCCCAGAGGTTCTATTCTCTCGTTAAAATTTGATGGTCAACGTTATGTGAACTTCGTTAATTTTCCTGACCAAAAAATAAGCACACCCCTAATATTAAGCACGTCGACAAATGGCACTTTACAGAAAAGCAACCAACACTGCAAGGTGGCCGACAGACAACAAGAGACTCTAGCTTACTCACACTGTATGTTAGGCCATCAATTTCCCCCATGTTTTAAGACGTATGAGGTACCCTGTACTGCATTATAAATCGCGAGGCTAAATTTATGATAATTCTCGATAGTGCTCGTTTGCATAATTTTGCACACGGCAATAAGAAGTAAAATGATAATGTATTCACGTTTAATACTACGCATAAAACATCACACAAAACCGGGATAACACGTTCTTTACATGAACAGTAACTTTTGTGAATGGATTCTGCTTCGGTCATTTACCAAGAGGTAGGCCTAACCTTTGAACTTCTCGTCTATTGCGCTAATACTCGGGCAAGATTTAATCACCTATAGTATTAATAAGGTCAGCCTAATAATATACTTATTATATATGTAACATCTTTATTAACTTCAATACTGTACTCGTTCTGTTCATACTTTTGAATCGGCAGAAATAAAAAATAACCTGATATGGAACTCAAAATTCGCTTCTACGAGATCATAGAAATTTTAAGCAAATCATGATAAAAAAAACGCTTTCGAATTAAATTTACTATTTAAGAAAAAAAAAAGTAAGCGGAAATTGCTCAGCAACTTAGATAGCCACAATTTTGACTATTTGATATCAAATAAGTTTCAAGGGCTGCAAAGGATTGTGAAGGCAGCTCTATTAAATGTCAAAGGCAGGTGTTCAAAGTTTGAAGTACGATATCTTCAAGGTAGAATTCGTTGGTAGGTAAATACAGTATGCTGCCAGACATTCTAAAACTTATAAATTGAACAATATTGTAAAATAAAACCAAATCTGGAAACTGTGGAAAGAAACTTTTTATTACCAAAAATGTTGAGAGAAATCATTTTCGTCAAAAAAATGACGAAAATTTCATTATACGGTTAGCACGAAGTTAAAAAAAACTTTTTATATCAAAATAAACAGACAAACTTTTTCAACAAAAATAAACAGACAAACTTTTTCAACAAAAATAAACAGAAAAACTTTCTACCAAAATAAACTTTTTCTAACAAAATAAACAGAAAACCTTTCTACCAAAATAAACAGAAACATCTTCTACCAAAATAAACAAACACCTTCTACCAAAATAAACAAACTTTTTCTATCAAACTAAACAAAAAAAATTTCTACGAAACTAAACAAAACCTTTTTCTACCAAAATAAACAAAAACTTCTTCTACCAAAATAAACCACTTATCTACCAAGAAAATAACTTCTATTCAGAAGAAAATTATATCGCATATTCTTACAAAATTAAATATTTCTCTTACCAGCTACACTCAAATCACTTCCTCAATTATTACAAAAATCTACTAGAAACAACAAATCCTTCTTTATCCCAAAAAGGATCCAACCTTTTCCAAACCGACAAATTTCCTTGACGAAGAAAATTTCGGTACCACCAAGAAGGTTGTTTATGTAACAGTCTGTAACACCATTGTAAGGAAATTAAGACATCCTACGATGTTCTCTAAACTCCTTTTCCAGAACCTTCGAAAAGGAGTATCAGAAATTAATCGAAAACGGAAACTGCACCTCGACCTAGAGGGTGATGATTTACGGGTTGTCATTATCGCTATCATCTGTCCAAGTTTATGCAAAGATAGAAGGCATATGCAGCAAAAAAAGGACATTTATTCTAAATCCTCCCACTACTTCTAAGTTTCAAAAAAAAAAAAAAAAAAAAAAATACGAGCATTGGTTGGGTCAATATGGAAATCCGGTAACCACCAGATGAAACAACTGCCGAACTGCCATTCTGAAACAAACCTGGACGATTAATCTATGTGTCAATACGTGAAACGTAACGATTCGGTTTAAGTAAAAAAAAAGGTAAAACAGAAGAAGATGGAAGAAAAAACGTGTTTGCTTTTGCAACCTGGCGGTTATATAAGGAGGACGCTTCCAGGTCCCCGTTCATCGAGCCGCAAGAATCCCAAAGCGAAAGATTCGAGATACGTAAACAATAGTCCAATAACATGGTTTTCGCCTACTTCCTGGTGTCCTGCACCATGTTTGCGCTGGCCAGTGGTCAATACGACATTTACGACTACGGGAGTTACTGCAGCAGGTTGCCATCCACGCAGCAGTGCTGCGTAGGCCGCCAGGACGACTGCTCCATGCCCATCAGAGGCACCAGGTGCTACTGTGACAACTTCTGCATCAACCACGGTCCCAACAAGGACTGCTGTCCTGACTACGAGACCCTCTGCCGTAAGGGTACAATTACGACGACGGATTCGTCCTACATAATTGAACGTAAGTACGCATTGAATTTAATTAGTTCTGGGAATTTCAAATTCCGTCACCTCACATAATTTCCCATGGCCATCCATGGATTTGACCGCGATGAATGTCCACTAGTTTTCACTGCAGCATAACTACGGTGAAAACTTGTTAATTCGATCACGCTTAATCCGGCCAGTCATTTTATTCGGTCAAAACAGTCAGTTCGTATTTTTTCCTATGCTGCCCTTATGTAAAAATTAGCTTAATTGGGTCATCTCATCGCATAATTCGATCAAATTGCCACATGTCTACATAAAACAAACGCGCGAAACAAGTTTGAGCAGCAATTCCTACAAGTAGGCCTACGCGTCACGTTTGGACAATGCGCAGGCATGCATCTAATGCCCGATTCACATCGACCAAATCCGTACCGTAGTGACGCCACGTGCGTTGCGGAACTTTATAGCGTGACGTCACGCAGCACGTAAAAATACGCGTATCGGTTGGCGTTTTAACGTTTTTTTTTTTTGTTTTTTTTTTTTCTATTTACTTCCCCCAAAATAAGGATTAAAATCGAGCAAGGTGGCTTAAAGGTTAGCATTCTCGTCTTGTATTCGGTAGACCCAGGTTCGATTCTCGAGTCGGCTATACCCGATGGGGTTTTTCATGGTTTCCCACAATTCCTCCAGGCGAATGCTGAAATAGTTCCTGTATTAAATCGGCCTGACCGTCTTCCTACCCATCCCATCCTTCTCGTTAAGTCCAAATATGGGAAATACAACTAAATTGTGATGTTGGGGTCCATCATGACCAGACTGCTTATAGTCTGACCTAATTTGTATAATGATCCCCCTTGCCAAATGGTGGTATGTACCATGGACTGCAGGGTAAAGAATTGAATTGAATTTATCAGACAGGAAAAGTTGGATCAATTTCAACTGGTACGCATGATTAATGTCGTATAAACGTCACTTAGCCCCGCCAACTGCCATGCACGGCCACGCACGTGACGCCGCCTAATTACAGTTCGGATTTGGTCGATGTGAATCGGACATAAGCACCTAATGCATCAGCAGTTGTACTCTGATGGATTTTATGCGTATTTTAGAAAATTGAATTTCAGCCATTGCAGCAAACTGACCACATGCATCTCCATTAGAAGTAAGCCAAACTAAGTTTGGTATGTCACACTTTGGTTCCATTGACTTTGGAATTCCTTCCACAAGTGGGACAAGCAGAATCTTCTATGTTGTACTAATATTGGTTTTCATGAGTAGGCTACTACATTGCCGAAAGTCCAAGTTTAGGAAATGATACCCTATATCAACCATTTTGTTTACAAATAAAAATTCTCCCAACGTGCGATTTGTATTTTTCAGGACACTGCCCTTACGATGGCGTTAGGCATCGATTGGGCGATAACGTGCGACTCCGCGACACATGTTACACTTGGTAAGTACCTCGCATTAGACGTATTTCGGAATAACTGGAGAAAATTCAGACCGCGTGCACATTCTACACAACGCTTCCAATACATGTGTATATCGAGCCGAGTTTTCCCTCATTTCTTTTGATGGATATTATCTCTTAAAACAGCATCTGCAGGGAGAGTATGCCTGGCAAATTTGAACTGCAGTGCGAGTACATATGCCCAAAGATAAGTGGTAAGAATTACAGAGCTAGACAGCTAGACACAGATTTGTTTGACCAAGATACCCATGATGAATTCTTGCTGATCATTTTTTGAGCAATTTTTATTTTAAATGACCGACGTATCGCTTGCAGATGGCTGCTCCTACAACGGCATCGTTAGCCCTGACGGAGCATGCGTGAACATCGGGGACCCCTGCTACTCTTGGTATTTTGTCACACAGTTACCTCAGACCAGATCAAAACTTTGACTCATGTTCACCCGGCATTAATGATTTTCTTGATCATTTTATCAGCACCTGTAAGAGAACCTGGTACAATAGCAAAGTGACGATGAACTGCGCTTACGTCTGCCCAATTGTTCATCCAACTCCGCCGATCGTAGATTACAGTAAGCACCAGTTTCGTTTTAAATATAAGGACGTATTTAACAAATTTGGGCAATTTGGGTGATAAAATCCCAATACAAAAAGACAAGCACAAGTCCAGGACTCCTATAAAAATGCGAAACTCAAGTTTAGCCATAACAAATTCCATATACAGTAAGCCGCAGATGCCAGAAATTTAACAAAACGTTTTAAGGATGACAAACAGGGGGTGGACAACATTGCAGACATGAAAAGACTGCCTATTTGTAATGGGTTAAATTGCCACCATTGAATACTTTAAATTCCTAAGTATTGGAACATTCCATTATTTACACATTTTAAAAGGAACCCTGTTGAGCATGAAAATGGGTGGGATGAAAATAAAACATTTGATAAAAACGTGATTATGACAAAATGTGTTTGGTATGATTGGGGAATCAAAACACCATTATCTATTTTAATAAATTAATATCAAATATTATTCATTTTTACTTTTTGCGAAAGATACGAATCAGTACGATTAACTCGACGGTGTTGCCATTGAAAAACAAGACCTTGTCGTCATTCATTTATATTAAAATAAATACTAGTGTTTTCATTCCCCCTTCATACTAAACACATTTTGTTAGAATGACGTTTCGAAGACCTTGTTTTCATTTATTTACAAATATCACTTTCCATGCCTAATCCTGTATACCATCTTCAATGCAATCAATGTGTTCTTGCTAACAGGATGCTTCCACAATAACCGGTACTGGGATCTTCACGAAACTGAGAGAAGAGGCTGCAAAATCTGGTAAGCCGGGTTTCAAGTTGGCTTTTTAACGGTGAGCTTCAAGGTGCTCACTTATTTTTCTCTTTACGCAAGTACTTGCGTGCAGAAGTCAGCAGAAGTCTTCCAAGTGGAATGCCGAGAAGACCCAGCCTGCGACGGTAAAGCCAATTCTGAAATCTGTCTTGCAAAATACGTATTCGCGCCCCTCACACACCCTGAGGGTAGTTTGTTCCAGAGTCTGTTCCCTCATGCCAGAAATAAATATCTACATATCTTCTTGGCATTATAAGAAATATAAAAGAATTTCTTGTTTATGCTTGGATCCCAACCCCGAGATACCATTATATCATCGTGCATATGGAAATATTCCAAATTAAAACAAAAAATATCAAAACAAGTCTGGTCCAAAGCATTTCGGATAAGAGATACTCAACCTGTAGTTAATAAGAAGAAGTAAATTAGTGGGCATACTGTATACGATTATTTTATTGATTTTTAGTTTTGTATAAAGGATATCCATATGTTACGCATTTTACGTACATTTTTCTCCCTCAACGTCCATATTATGTCACTTTTAAACCACCACCCCCACTTCATAATGGACGTCCACAGGGCAATTAGAAATACTTTGATAATAATTAAGTTGTTGTTAAATACGATTAATTAGAAGTTGGTACGAAAAGAGTAAAAAGTTTTCGCACATTTCGTTATTGTGTAAGATAACTTCAATAATAGTAACATAAGTCTAGGTTACGGATTCTAATATGAAACCCTTTAGAAATTTTCACAAACTTGACATCATGAAAAAAATCGATATAAAATATTTTAGGATCAATAACATTACTGTACATTTGTCAACCTTATGCAGATTTCGACTACCTGACTATCGCACGTGACATTTCATTCATTCATTGGCGAAAATTACCCGGAGGCAGTGCCAAGGCACGTTCTTTTCGTTATAGATTCGATGAAAAGATCACGTAATGCAGCCCCGTACATGTATGTAACTCTGCATAAAATCCATTAGAAGTAAGCCAAACTAAGTTTGGTATGTCAGTAATGTCACACTTTGGTTCCATTGACTTTGGAATTCCTTCCACAAGTGGGACAAGCAGAATCTTCTATGTTGTACTAATATTGGTTTTCATGAGTAGGCTACTACATTGCCGAAAGTCCAAGTTTAGGAAATGATACCCTATATCAACCATTTTGTTTACAAATAAAAATTCTCCCAACGTGCGATTTGTATTTTTCAGGACACTGCCCTTACGATGGCGTTAGGCATCGATTGGGCGATAACGTGCGACTCCGCGACACATGTTACACTTGGTAAGTACCTCGCATTAGACGTATTTCGGAATAACTGGAGAAAATTCAGACCGCGTGCACATTCTACACAACGCTTCCAATACATGTGTATATCGAGCCGAGTTTTCCCTCATTTCTTTTGATGGATATTATCTCTTAAAACAGCATCTGCAGGGAGAGTATGCCTGGCAAATTTGAACTGCAGTGCGAGTACATATGCCCAAAGATAAGTGGTAAGAATTACAGAGCTAGACAGCTAGACACAGATTTGTTTGACCAAGATACCCATGATGAATTCTTGCTGATCATTTTTTGAGCAATTTTTATTTTAAATGACCGACGTATCGCTTGCAGATGGCTGCTCCTACAACGGCATCGTTAGCCCTGACGGAGCATGCGTGAACATCGGGGACCCCTGCTACTCTTGGTATTTTGTCACACAGTTACCTCAGACCAGATCAAAACTTTGACTCATGTTCACCCGGCATTAATGATTTTCTTGATCATTTTATCAGCACCTGTAAGAGAACCTGGTACAATAGCAAAGTGACGATGAACTGCGCTTACGTCTGCCCAATTGTTCATCCAACTCCGCCGATCGTAGATTACAGTAAGCACCAGTTTCGTTTTAAATATAAGGACGTATTTAACAAATTTGGGTGATAAAATCCCAATACAAAAAGATAAGCACAAGTCTAGAAATCCTATAAAAATGCGAAACTCGAGTTTAGCCATCACAAATTGCATAGTAAGCCGCAGATGCCAGAAATTTAACAAAACGTTTTAAGGATGACATACAGGGAGTGGACAACATTACAGACATGAAAAGACTGCCTGTGTGTAATGGGTAAAATTTCCACCATTGAATACTTTAAATTCCTAGGTATTGCAACATTCCATTATTTACACATTTTAAAAGGAACCCTGTTGAGCATGAAAATGGGTGGGATGAAAACAAAACATTTGATCGAAACGTGATTATAACAAAATGAATTTGGTATGAAGGGGGAATCAAAGCACCATTATCTTTTTTAATAAATTAATAATAAATGTTTATCATTTTTATTTTTTGCGAAAGATACGAATCAGTACGATTAACTAGGGGTTGCCATTGAAAAACAAGACCTTGTCGTCATTCATTTATATTAAAATTAATACTGGTGTTTTCATTTCCCCTTCATACCAAACACATTTTGTTAGAATGACGTTTCGAAGACTTTGTTTTCATTTATTTACAAATATCACTTTCCATGCCTAACCCTGTATACCAGCTTCAATGCAATCGATGTGTTCTTCCTGACAGGGTGCTTCCACAATAACCGGTACTGGAATCTTCACGAAATTGAGAGAAGAGGCTGCAAAATCTGGTAAGCCGGGTTTCAAGTTGGCTTTTTAACGGTGATCGTCAAGGTGCTCACTCATTTTTCTCTTTACGCAAGTACTTGCGCGCGGACGTCAGCAGAAGTCTTCCAAATGGAATGCCGAGAAGACCCAGCTTGCGACGGTAAAGCCAATTCTGAAATCTGTCTTGCAAAATAAGTATCCGCGCCCCTCACACACCCTTCTGTATTTTACCAGGTTGCAGATACAATTCGCAGATTTATCCCTTGGGATACGTCATGACAATGGGCTTGCAGAAATGGTTAGTAAACAGAGTTTGTCTTAACGAAATTTCTGCATGCCTCATACCTTAAGCCTACAATACCAAATGTCTTGACGATACTCGATTTCAACCGATTTCAAACCCATTTCCTAGAAAGTTAAAAATCGCAATAGAGGAACTAAAAAATGTGTTAGGACCCCAGCACATTTTGAGTTCCTATAATACATGTATATACAGTTTCGTTTTGAGAAATGATTGGAAATTCCAGATTTATTTTCCCAAAAAAAAATAAAAAAAATAATACTGTTAATCTTCGCAAATTAAAAAAAATTCGTGGAAATTTTCGGAAAAATAAAATCAACTAGACAATAATTCAAAATCAAACGCGCAAAAAAGTTGCGTTTGAGAATTTATTTTGATATGAAATTCACAATTTCAAGTTGTTTTGATCTAAATGCAATTGCTTTGGGACATGGGTATCAGGCAGCACACCGCGTTAAAAATTGCGTCATTAAATCATACTTCAGCAACGTTGACGTGAACTATCTTCCCAATTCTAGCACTTGCGAGTTATTGAAAGGTAAAAAGCAATTCTGCTGCACAGTCTTCCCGGTAGTCTTAAACTAATTCGTCAATCAGGATACATTCGAGGAAATATGGGTAAGTTTAGTTTTGAAATTCTGTAGATCTGTGTTTCTCAACCGTTGGTCCGCGAAATCAGTTTCTGATTATTTTGAATAACTATAGAATTTTAATTTTATAATATCAGATTTAGAATTTACTAAAAAAAACCTATATGCAGCTATAAACACAATCAAAACTTAATGAATCCACGTGGTTAGCTCAGGACCCATTTTTAAAATTTTCCGAGGAGAAACTTCCAAAATGTTCAACTCTTTTCAAGGATAAATTTGCAAACTTTTACGATAATTCCGAGAGGACCAATTTTAAAAAATGTCAACAGTTTCTGAGGACAAATTATCAAAAATTTCAAAAAATTCCGCGAAAAAATTTGAACAATTTTCCACTTTTTTCCCAATGAAAATTTAGAAAAGTCAGGGACGTTCAATATGAAATTTCTGGGGGAACCCTGATATCAACAATGGTTTGTATTTCTGATTTAGCGGTCTGCGAATTACGTTTTCCAATTTTTGCCGATTCGTAAAATATTTTTGCTATTTTCACCGGTTGATTTCAAAGGTTAGGAATCACTGTTTTAGATACAGTGTATATCCATGCATTAAACGTTAACCTTCAACAGGGTTTCTGGAAGCTTTGTGGGCGTTCAGCTTTCCTTGAAAGAAACATTTTTACTTTTCTACCAAGAAACCCGCAGAAATATACTGCTGAAACTACATCAGAATAAAACTTGTTCCTATGTCATTTCTATATTTTAGTTACCGAAATGGGCATCACATCGCAAAGCTATTTTAGACGACGGTGGGGGAAGAGTCGCTCCCACACGGATAGAGGGCGCTAGTGAAGATGCGTAGAAAAAATATAGAATTAATAAAATTTACAAGGAATAACTTTTCCGAGTCAATTTATGATTGAAAAGCTCACGAATTGTGTTCAGTTATCAATTACCCAATGATACACAAAAACTAAGGTTGTCTTTAGTTTCGAAGGCTCCATTTGACAGGCAATGGAGCAATGGTGTACCCCTCGAACACAATTCGTGCATGGAAAGCCCATCTGAATATTTTGTTCATAATATGCTAACCCATGTTAGTTTTCTCGTAAAGTGAACATAATTAACGAAAAAAGTAATGTTAAATGAAAAATGGTCATGACGAATTTTAGATACTTTTTGAAAGATGAGTAGGTATGGTCAAAGAGGTTGTATAAAACGAAGCATTAGGAGACTTCCGCTCATAGTTTCAGTAGACTTTGCGACCTTCCCTAACGCAATGGTCATCAAAGTCAAGTCAAAGTTTATTCATAAAGCATGGAAAGGATGTTAAAACAAGCTTTCATACTTTATCAAAAAAAAAAGATTTATCTTAATATTCCAGTTAAGCAGGCAAACACGCATAACGAGGAAGCTATCAGTGATTGCATTCAGTCTGGGGAACGACCATCAGAGGCAATGCTATTTCAGGGTGAGCATCTTCAATCTTAAAAATATTGGGAAGAAATTAAAAAGATTGGATCTAGATTAGCCTAGAATTTTTACCTTAATTGCTCACAAGATATCCTAACTCATTGTTCCTGTTCAACGCATCAGCGCAGTGACGTAACTCGAAGACGGTGTTAATTAGTCAAGTGAAATGAGCTCAATATTCAGTAAAAAAGCTCGTAAAACGAAACTGATATGAAAATGTTATCGCATTGAAAATAAAATTTGAAAAAACACCTAATGCTTCGCCTTATCAATTGTCACAAATACCAGAAATGTATCAAGTTGGGTTTATTGGTTTAGACATTGCATGTTTAGATTATTTAGCATTGTGGTAATTATTATCCAAACTATACATTTATATAAAATTTGATTCCATGTACTATGTATTCACAATTTTTTGGTCAGCACCTAATGAAGGCTTCGGCCGAATCGTTGGGCTGAAAACAAGAATAAAGAATCGATCGATGTATTCATTCATTTTGAACGCTGAATTACATGTATTTGTTATGTTGGATGTTGGAATATTGGCATTTCAATCCTATCAATACATTAAAAGTTAGCCTATGGGATGGGAATGGGACAATCAAAGGCCATTAATAATCCATATATATATCAATAACGGAATTTTGCAACATTTTATGCATGGGTTTTTGGACCATCAGAATAAGTTTTTTCTACTCTTTTTGTACAACGTGGGCTGTTCAATAAATAAGGTAACAAGACCACTAACGTTCTTAATTTATTCAAACAGTACATGACAATACATAAAAATATAGTAAATAGTCCCACCAGTGAACCGAGACTAGCACTGAAATACTGAATCCTACCGGTCTGTCCTGCCATTATCAAAGGCAGTGCACCATGCAATCCCAGACCTACCTCCATGACATGGTATTGGCACCATACACCTTTGGCGATGAATTTCAGCCAGTGACGTACTGTACGTTTCAGTCACAGAAATCTGATCACACATCGCAGCTCAATGTTTGATCTTGTTCCCGCCAGTCCTGCCATTTTCACCTGACGGTGGGGACAGTTTGACCGACTTAGGGACGATCGAGTGTTTGTGAGAATTATTAATGGTCTACCTGCTTGAATTGGATAGAAAATTTGAAAGTCATAAAAAAATTATACACACAAGAGGTCTTGTTACCTTATACTTATTGAACAGCTTTCGTATTTGTAAGGAAATCTTTATCAAACAAGAAATATCAAATACTTTGTTCCTAAAAAATTCGAAAACGTTTCTTCCGAGGGAACAATCAATTCATTTTTACCAATAAATTCCTTTTGGCCAATAAACTACTGTTTACTTCTAGGACAAAAATTCTAAATCCAATATGAATTCAACTGAGAACCCTTCAGTCAGCATACAAAAATACCACATCGCACCCCCGCTTTAAGTGAGGCAAATCAAAAATTGTCAATTCTTTCTTTTAAGACGGTATTAAGCTACATGCAAATAAAAACGACATATGTGAAGTTACCATAGTTTCGGCGAAAATGATAGTATTGTCAAGTTATTTTACCATGCATGTTTTATTTTAAAATGAAAAATCATGAGTTGTGTCACTTTTGAAGTGCGATGATTTATCTATATTCTACTAACGACTCGTAACTATTCATACAGAGAAAATCCATACTAATTACTCATTACAACCGCTTTATGCCAATCAGACATCAAGGACGGCGAATGTCTAGTTGACAGTAAGGGATTTTTAACCATTGATCACTGCAGAAATAGTATACAAACTTCATGACACCTTGAAAATATCTTACTCTCTTCAAGACGGCAGGACAGTTAACTCACCATGCACTAGCATTTTAAAGATTATTCCGAAAGTTATACTATGATGAATCGTGGGAGACATTTTGCTAAAAAGTGATATTTCCCCTATGACTGGAGACTAATTGTGAAACATCCTGTAATAATATGTCATGCAAATCACGAGATTATGATAATTCCCGATGGTGTTCGTTTAAATAAATTTGCACACGGCCACAAAACGAATTGAGATAAAATATTCACGTTGCATGTCGCATATGTTAGGCATAAAGTCATCACACTCAAACTGTTCAGCATGTTCTTGACAATCGCACTTTGTTCGTATCTTTCGATGGATTCGGCTTCGGTTGGATGTTCCCAGTCATTTACCAAAAGGTAATCTTTAAATTTTTCTAGTGACCCCAAGTATTATCATTGCAATAAAAAAACCTTTTGCACCAAGCTTGGGCTATATTTAATCACCGTTTAATAACAAATTAGCTGTTAGGTTAAGAGTGACCAATATTGGCACGCGAACCATTTGTGTTGTTGTCAAGGGGTATGCTAGTCATCCCTGGAGAAAATTGCTCATAAAATAACGAGTTTACCGACTGGTTTTTTTTACAAAGAGTTAAAAACTTTACAAACGTTACTTTGTAAAAAAGGCACAAAGTTAAATATCTGTAGTTGCTATAATTTGGACCAAAATAATGACAAATTTGAAATTTAAATGCACCAAGAAATAAACGCAAATGTATTTTTTTTAAGTCTATATTTTTTACAATTACTTTCTCGTATCTATACATGTAAATTAAAAAAATAATAATATTAATATTAATTAATTTAAATTTTTTCACAAACTGGAAATATTGTAAAGTAAAACTTCAATAATAATTACAATAATACAATTAAAACAAGTTGTTGTGAGTGTAAACCGCAGTTGTAAAATGCAAATAAACCTACTGTGCCTCTAAGAACTTTTTAGGTATGATGACAATATACAGGGTTGCCAGTTTCTTTATAGATTGGTCTTGCCTGACTTTTCCTGACTTTGCCTGACCGTTATGGCAATTTTTCCTGACTTTTCCTGACTT
>JAQGAO010002361.1:0-19983 GCA_034697705.1 Ommatoiulus sabulosus | reverse complement strand
CCATCTTTATTTTTTTTGTCAAAGCCAAATCCCTTATTTTTTTTAGTTGAAATAGCTGGACTACTGCTACGAGCAGGTCTTAAACGTGGCACCTACATGTATTTAATTAATTTTCCCAAGGTTGAGGCCTGCGCCAGCCAAAAAAAACGCACGGTATGGTCGGCAGGAGCCTCGTGCTGATAAGTTCATATAATAGAGGATCGTATAATCGAGGTTTTACTGTACATGTATAGCCAATATACTAGCATGTTTAAGATATTCTGTTTAGCAACGCATTTCTATCCAGTTTATCAAACATTATATTTGCACACAGATATTCATAAAGAGTTAATAAACCACACATTTACTTAATAGTGACTATGATCACTATATGTTTGTGCTTTACACGTGCTTAAATTTTGTAATCAATGTTAAAATTAGAAATATAAAAAACACGATAAAAATTGCTATCTGGCAATTTCCCTTAAATTTTCTAATTCGATCATACTTGCACTGTTAAAACAATACACGACGCATGTTTTTATTATCCGGCATGTTTTGAAAATCTTAATTGTTCAACACTCTATCAAAAGAAATTTAATTATGCATTTATGAATTTCTGCATATTTCCCGTTCTACTCCACCGCGAAAGAGAAGCCCGAACATTTTTAAAATAAACTGATGGCATACAACATGTGGCGCTACGCGCGCTTTAATTTCGCTAAGTTCTGACAAGATAAAAGGAGTGGATCGTTTTACATTGTGTGACAAAGTTTTATCGTGTAAACAACTTGAGGTTTCAAACTGTTTCGATGCATGTGCCGCGAGCATGCTCTGAATACGTGAATCATGGTTGTTTATCATGCATACAATAATCGATGTTCTATCGTTGCCTGTAATAATTTATTTACCTTTTTATCTTTTTTCATGCAAAAACCAATAGGCAATTTTGGGTGCGGGCCAAACCGTGCTGATAGCGCAGGGTGGAGCCCCGTGGCAACATCGGGAACAACAGCAAGATCATCCGTTCTCCAGCATTTGCGTCATTCATCGTGAGGCCAGGTTACACGAACTGAGAAATAGTCCAACAAGCCGCACATCCCCGGCAGTTGGTGGCGGGTATTATCGGATAAGGCATCCTCCGGGTTCCCTACAACTCACTCGCTGAACTATCGACCCAAGCGTAGGCAAGCTACCGTTCAATAGAAATCGGGAGACGTGATGTTCTGAACCGTAGAAACTATCACGAATTTTCTGAGCAAGGAAAAGTATAGTGCAGCGCGATTGGCACATCATTCTAAAACGTTCCTCGAGAGCTTGTCTTGGCCCCGCAGTAAACAGGAATCGTTTTTTGGGTTCTGCTGGCATACTTGATTCGTTAAACGTTGTACTAAAACATTGATGTTCTAAGCAGTTCAACAACCGCATTTCGGACCCGAGCATTCGTACGAAACGATTCCATCCATCCGAAAGGGTAAATCCAGAATTGCCGCGATGCTGTGACCGCATTGCCATCAAACATAGCCACGGCAAATCAATCCAGAGATGGTGAAAAGGACGCGAGCTGTGGCGACAGCGCCGAATCCCTGAGTTCCACCTATATCACCATTTTCAAAATAAAAAAAAACAAACAAAACAGAACGGATATGTCAGTGAACACGTTTAGAAGCATGTCCGATTCTCTGCGGACTGCTCATTCCGTACATCGCCGGATTCCGCACGGCTAAATGGATGGACAGCATCGCTGACAAGCGCATCGTGCCCATGCCCAACTCTGGAATTCCGCTTCAGTTCCATGTTTGGCCATGGGCAACGCGACCAGCGAGACGGAAGATCCGCTGAACGTCACGCGAGAGGCCAGTTGCACGGAACAACTGCTTGACAGCGAGTGGAACAAGCTCGCCGTCGTCGCCTCCTTCGTGGTGCTCGGTCTCATCAACGTGATGGTCATCCTGGGCAACACCCTGGTCATCATGGCCGTCTTTCTCAGCGCCAAACTGCGCACGGTCACCAACCTGTTCATCGTATCGCTGGCAGTCTCCGACCTCATGGTGGGCATCGCCGTGCTGCCCTTCTCCACGGTCTACGAAGTGCTGGAGCTCTGGATCTTCGGCAACATCTGGTGCCAGATCTGGCTGGCGGTGGACGTGTGGATGTGCACGGCGTCCATCCTCAACCTGTGCGCCATCAGCCTGGACCGCTACGTGGCCGTCACGCGTCCGGTTAGCTACCCCAGCATCATGTCCTCCAAGCGGGCGAAGATCCTCATCGCCATCGTGTGGTGCGTGTCCTTCGTTATCTGCCTCCCTCCGCTGGTGGGCTGGAGCAGCGCGCAGTCGGAAGCGCAGCCGCTGGACGCAACGGTGCCTGAAGAGGGCAAGGTGGCCTCGCGTCAGGCGCGTTACCTGCTCTCCTACCACTTCGCCACCGTTCTGGAGCGCGTGGAATTTCAGGACACGCTGGAGACGGTGACCAGCAGGAGCATCCGGGACATGGAGGAGTTCTTCGAGGGCAGCGTGAGGTCTAATTTCGACGACGGCAATGTAAGCGACGTGGGCAACACCTCCTCCGACGCTGCCACGAACGCTTCCGGTGCGTGCGCCTGCGCGCTGACGACGGACAAGGGCTACCGGATCTACTCTGCCCTCGGCTCCTTCTACTTGCCCATGCTGGTCATGATGTTCTTCTACTGGCGCATCTACCGCGCGGCGGTGGAGACCACGCGCGCCATTAACCAGGGCTTTCGCACCACCAAATCTGGCGCCAGCGGGCGCTTCGACGAGCAACGCCTCACCCTCAGGATCCACCGCGGACGCTCCTCCAGCGAGATAAGCCGGAAGTCGAACGGCGCGTGCGACTCCGGTGGTGTGTCGTTCCGGAGCGCCACCCGCCGCGTGCGCAACAGTTCCTTCCGGGAGTCGCCGTCCCGCGTGGAACGCGCTGGAATCGGCCAGATGACCTTCCCGCCCTCCAGCGACAAGAAGGTGCGCGCGCTGATAAAGACCCGCCAGAAGTCGAACGGACGCAGCACCAGCTCCGGAAACGTCAGCTCCTCCAAGCCCAATCCCTCCCGCAGGAGGGCGCAGCAGCACTGGACGACCGTCGCGTGCCGGACGGCGGCGGTGTCCAGTCCGGCGAACTGCGCGTCCTCCGCGGCCGGTATACAGAGCGGCGAAGCGGAAGGCACCGCGCCACCTCTGGAACCGGAAGCTGGTGACGACCGGAACGAGGCCATGGACGACAGGAGGGGACCGCAGGCCTTCTCCAGGATGGGCAAGCGAAACATCAAGGCGCAGGTGAAGAGGTTTCGCAACGAGACCAAGGCCGCCAAGACGCTGGGCATCATCGTCGGAGGATTCATCCTCTGCTGGCTGCCCTTCTTCACCATCTACTTGACCGCCGCATTCTGCGCCGATGACTGCATCCCCAAGGCCCTCTTCGCCGTCTTCTTCTGGCTCGGCTATTGTAACTCGGCTATCAACCCGTGCGTGTACGCGCTCTTCAGCCGCGACTTCCGGCACGCGTTCCAGCGCATCCTCTGTCGCTGTTTCATGAAAAAGGACCACAGCGTGAAACAGCGCATCGTGACCATGTTTCCAGCCAGCCTACATTTGGCGTCGTTTTTCGAAGAGAGCGAGGAGGGGTCGAACTCGTATTGAACGTTCGCCTGACTGACCTTTCTCTCTACAGGCGTTTTTCAGAACCCTCCGGACTCGTTATTCAATCCACGCGTCCTTGCCGCTTGGGAATAATGACCAACGGAAATGCATCGCGGCCCGATGCGGTCCATTTTCCATAAGAGAATTTTTTTCGAATGATGGTTTATGGCGTAGAATGGTCCGTTTAAAATAACTTATCTTTTATAGGTGACGAAGAGAAGTAACTAAGAGTTGGGAATTTCATGTTTTTTTGTTTTTTTTAATTTTGCCATGCGTACATTTTAAATGAATTAGATGCTCTGAAGTGAGGCAATGGGTGAATAGAATCGATGTTACTCATTTCAACAGGATTTTTACATAATAAGCCAGTGTGCTAGTCTGCCTCCATAAGGGTAAGAACACAGAATGCTTATTGCAGGCGCTTACCACTCGGCGTACACTAGCGCCACCAAGCGGAATGAGAATGCGACATGCGTTTTAAATAAGGGCGCACGCAACGAAATCTTAGCCGAGCAAGGCTGAGCTTACAAGAAGCGCTTATAAGCTTTCACGGATGTTTTTAACATTCTTTTTTGGAAATCTGAAAGCAGATTTGTAAGACACAAAGTGGCCAAACTGTCAAAAGTCAAAAGTGTAGCCATCGATTGTATGCCACCTATGTAGGCCTACTGTAAAAACGTGTCCTGTGCTCATCATCGCTCATCATGCGCATCAGATGCTGATGCGCATGTGAAAGGTTTTACGCGGAATATTTCACCTAACATAACGCATGCAGTGGCGCCACCAAGCACACTGATATCAGCATTCATTGTGCGCTCCAAAGCTGGAAACAAGAAGTTGAAAACAAGCAGGAAAGAAGCTGAAAGAAACACGTCGAAAGTAAGCATTCAGTGTGTTCTCACACTTAGTCACCCAAAATTATCTCATGACAATGAGTGTAGCTGCCACTGTATTTTGACACTGTGCATCTGGTGACAATGAGTGTAGCTGCCACTAAGCCAGCTGACGCTGTTTAACATCTGTGCAGTTTTGACATTCGGGATGTAGGCTGGCAGAATTAACGTTTCTGAATCTGAAAATGGTAGCAAGCCCTACTTAGAGCTCTACTTAGCAACAATAATATCATTTGTTGCAAAGGTCACTAGATGGCGCTTTATTGGAAATAAAAATGGGATATTCAAAAATGCTAGGTATTTTCTTCGTTATTTTCAATTGGATATCAAAGGAAAGTTATTAAAGATATTTAATTTATGCCTAAAACCATCTTCGGAAAAAAAGTCCCATGGAGACTGGATCAATTGGACACTCTCTTAAGGGCGGCGAGCACGAAGTTGTTTTTGCGCGGGAAAATGATCGGTCTTAAATCCGCAGTTCGGTCAAATTTGATACTTTGATAAAACAAGAGAAAATATCAGTTTGTGACGTAAACCGCATCTGTTCCGCTACCATTAGTCCAATATTAGTTAAACAAAAAGCTAAATAAGATGAATCAAGTTTCAAAATAAAATAGTTGCTTTGAAAAAAACCAACCAGATATGATAAATTTGTTCATGTTCTTTTTGTTTTCAGAATCAGAAGAGCGTTGACGAGTGTTGGGAAACTAAGAATTTGGCATGTCTTTTAATAGTTTCTTGCCATTTTATTATGTAAAACGTCAAACGGATGCTGTGCATTATTTCTGCAAGATCGCTACATGAAATTGTATCCCATTTATAAAATGCTGTTGAGAACCCGATGAATTTGTTACCAAGTAGCAAAAAGCAGCTCGTGTTCTCCGCCCTGAACATTTCTAACGATCATATGTATATTTTGTTACTGCCTGTCCCAATGCTGAAACACAGTAGCTCTCTAATTTGTCCTTTATTTCTGATGGTGATGCACAACGAAGTACATCAGTGTAGCAAACATGCAATCTTAGAGCACTGCTAAATGGAAGTCGTTTAGAGCATAGTTGATGGTGCTGTGTTATCGTTTGGCATGTGCTATATTTTAGATTAAACGTTAAAGAATGATTTATTTTTTTAATGTTTTATGTATGCAACTATTTGTCCAAAATGCATAAAATAATGTTCTTCAACTAATGCTATATCGTGAAAACAAGTACCTCCAGGTAGCAATCCGCACAAACTTTCACAGTAAGCAAAATGGCCCAGATGACCTTGCAGGTATTTGGTACAAAATTAGGGGTGGACGCAAGAATTATTTCCAATTGAGTTGTTCTAAAGCCCCGCACAGACTACGGAAAATGGCAAACAAAAACCACAAACGACAAACGGCTTGTCCAAAATAGTTTGTCCAGATTTGTTTCAACAAACAGAGTGCACACACTTTGGCAAACCATTTTCAACAAACGCATCTGCTAAGCAGACGACTTTCAGGCAATCATCTGCTAAGCATGCAGACAATTTCAGGCAATCGTCTGCTTAATCATATACTTGTTGAACATTATTCCACGTGCATACTTTTTCTGTTGAGGAAAATTGCATGATGCAGACCTACGAGCCACAAACCATTTTTTCCTTTGATGTTACCGACACTCTACGGGAAGGACAAACGGTTTTTTCGGAATTGTTTGTTGGATTTATTTGTCACAAACCAATCGACAAACCGTTTGTGGTTTTTTTTTGTTTGCCAATTGTCGTAGTCTGTACGGGGCTTTAAGAAAGCAATTTGGGTCGTAAACTATACTATGTTCCCTCTGTTAAAACTGAAAATCTAAACGTGTTGAAGCTGAATGGGGAAAACTTTGTTATGATACTATCCTGTAATTGACTGTTAAGAAATGAAATACCTTTGGTGTAAAACTTCAATAAGTATTTTTTCAAACCGTGTTTCTTAAAATTCCAGCAATAAATATGCATTTAGATCGTAGAACTGGCTAGAAATTAGTATTTTTTTTAAAAAAAAAATTGCTGCGAGCTATGCAATGTCTGGTATGAAATAGCATATAAGTGGAGGTTGATGGATGAAGTGTTAAATTTTACAACTGAAGAAGTTTTAAATCACAACGAAAAATTCCCATCAGAACCTAAGCAAGCCATCGTTTAACTATGGTAAGGCGCATATGATGGTGCTTTTAGCACGAGACTGATCACGAAGTCGTGTACATTTCTCACTTTCGATTTAGAAAAAGTTGAGTTACTTTTTTAAACAAGCTTTCATAAACAAGCTTATGAAAAATTGTCTTAATCAAGAATTTATTCATAAGTTTCTTTCCTGATTAAAAGTGAATCGCTATTTGCAGATTTAAAGAATTTGAAGAGAGCCGTTAATACTGTACGTGCAAAGTGTCTCAAACATGCATTATTAATTTTAAGATTTAGCACAAAAAAAACTAATTCACTTCAGCAAGTAACCGAAAACTAAGGACCCCTGGTGATGCTGTCTTCGAATAACTAGTCAAAAAAGAATGTCAGAGGGAATCATGTCTTTAAATAGAAAAAAACGGTACTGTTTTAACAGGCAATTAATTGAGTAAAATGTGAGATCCCTTGCGACGTAATGACGTCTTTCAAAGGAAACTAATTAAAAATGGCATCATTTGAAATTTTGTCAGATTGCTACCTGTAGGGTTGACGTCATTCATTGATCGTATTTCAATTGCCGTGTGACGTCTAGAAATTATTCCATTTCTCGGTCATTGTTGAGTCAATTTTTCTAAGTACTCTCAATCTCGTCGTTAAATGGCGTAATATCTTAATGATTATTTTCTTCAAAAATGATGTCATATTTGATCAATAATTACCACGGATTTGTGATCTAAAATACATATTCCATATACCGAATAACATTTCATGACGAAAGCTTGCAATTGAATGAGAGGTCAGTTTGTGATCCAATTACGATGAAGTTGTTCGTTATCGGGATACATTCGCAGCCTGAAATCTCTTTTCAACCTTTTTTTTCAATTTCATTATGACGTCAAGGTTTCATTTCCACACAGGTCGTTTATCCAGGTGGAGTAGAAACAGGCTATGATGTCTACGTTTATTTTAAAATTATACAGAAGTGTAAAAAACTGCCAAATCCTACTACTAAACTAAATCGAATATGTTGTAAATATGCATTTCAAAAACTTGTGATTAATTTGACTCCCTATAACACTTGCCGATGTACGTGAGTACACTATATTGTCAGAAATAAAATATTGTGTTGTTGACATGTATCCATGGAAGACACGCTCAGTAACCCATGGTTATTAAACTACATGTCCGATTAATTTTTGGAAATGGTTTTATCAGAAGGGTTTTATTCAAGACGCATGCCCTTCTTGTGAAATGGAATATGAAAAAAAAATCATACCTACCGGATGCACAGCTCATTATTGCAAAATTGTGGTTGCTCTTAATCTAGCAGTTATCTTTTTTGTTCTGTTAATGTATTCCCAATATGGCAAAACTACATTAAAATCTCAATTTGACCACTTCGTTATGCATTGGGTTCATGTTTGAATTTTTAATACAGAAATTATAATTTTTGAACAGTCTGATATTCTGAAGGGGTAATCATATATGAACCAAGCAATGCTGATTTAACAACAATTAAAATGTTGGGGTTGTTTCACCTCTACAGGAAACACTTTTATTAGAGTGCTTTAAATACATTTAACTGCTGTTTTGTTCTTACCGAGCTTGGTATTTGATATCGCTAAGTTGGTTTAAAATTTTGCTAATGAATCCATTAAAAATCGGTTTTGACGCTTTTAAAGTACATTTATTTAACTCCTTATGTGGTATTTAAATGTAATCAAATGCATAGACATTAATGCAAATTTCTTAACGATTATAAGGTCTTCAGATTTAGAGCAACAACAATTTCACAATAGAAAATGACCTAGAGACATGCAATTTTCATCCTAAAACTTTATGTATAGTCCAGCAGATTACAAATATGGTATTATGCAACTCTAAAAATCGTATACATGTAAATGCATTCTTTTTGTCCTCGCATTATTTTTCGCCCCAAAATTCGATGCACGCTGATGTATTTTTTTCCCTAGAAAAAGTGATGCTTCTGCCTTTAACGACCTGTTTGTGCGTGTGGTTTTCCACTTTGTTAAATAAGCGTTTCATAAATAAATTGAACAGTTGTTGTTATAACCGTTCTCTGGAAGAAAAAATGTCATTTGATAAACTATTAGAGCATATACTGTATGATGAACCCCGTTTTATAAAAAAAATGTAAGTATATTATATTTCCCGTTTCCATTGTTCTCTCTACCGTCTCTCTATTATTTACTTGACGTAACAACATATTACAGGTATCTGTTTTCACTCTATAAACAAATATACTGAGTTGTAAACTTTTGGCGTGGCCAACCGTGAAAGAAATTTTCTGCATTTCGGTACCCAAGAAATAGCGCTTTCCTGTGGACATTTTGTTTTTAATTTAGTCTCCTGATAATACCTCGAAATTAAAAGTTGAAATAGAAGGAACCTCCTTCACAGATTTTTATTAAGGATATAAACCGAAACGATATAAAACTTGCAGGACAATTAACTTATAACTGTATCATATTTTAAACCATGTGATGTGCCTTTAATACATATCAGAATTTTATTTGCATCTGTCATTGTAATAGTTCTTTAACTTCCGTCCCAAGAGCCCGACTACGCAGTGCAACATTGCAAAAGCAAAGTTAGAATTCACTAGAATGTATAATAATTTTCACCACGAGGTACTAAAATGCACCCAATCGGCACACCTAACAGCGCATGCAGCGGATAAACTGCTAAAGCCAACTGATGGATTGCGTAGAGCATCAACACTTAACATTAACATTTACCTCCAAACATGGCTGATCCATTCATCTCAGTTTCAGGAAAGTCTGCACTAGAGCAAGTGGATCCCAAGGGGCTCATCAGTTGCTGTCATTAATGATGAGAGTAATAGCGGGTTCTTCACCAACATTCCATGTTTGGCAAATAGAGAATAACTCACGTCTCTTGGTTATCATCATTAACAAAGTAAACCTTCATAATTAACCGGTATGTTTGTGCCAATTAAGCCAACCTCATGATTACTGGGCTGCGGTGGATTGCGGTACTCCATCATCTGACCATAACTATTGGATTAATCAATTGCAACGCTGATAGGATCGAATACTCATCCTGCCAAAGAAGGTAGGAAACACCATTTACAATTGATGGTAGACTGTAGTCAAACTTTATTTCAAAATTCAAGACATATCAGTGTAGTTTAACTCGGTAGTTTATATCAGTGTATAACATTCCGATGTTATTAACGTAGTAACGTCTTCGACGATTTTACAACCCATTTATAGTCCTACTGCAAGCCCATTTACAGCTGAAATGTGTGCGTTGTTGAAAATGAATAATTTTGTGCAGGTTTGAAAGGTTTTTTTTCCGAGCATTCGTTTTATATATTGTAGTAAGTTATTGATGACTTCTTTGAAATGTACAG
This sequence comes from Ommatoiulus sabulosus, assembly GCA_034697705.1. Taxonomy (NCBI): domain Eukaryota; kingdom Metazoa; phylum Arthropoda; class Diplopoda; order Julida; family Julidae; genus Ommatoiulus; species Ommatoiulus sabulosus. Next base: position 9,922 of record JAQGAO010002361.1, on the reverse strand, counting down.
TATAGGTGAAAATGATTGAAATGGATAATTAAATTTAAATTCCGTCGATAAAATGATACGCATCCCATAAGTTGGAACGCAAACAAGAATTAGATTATAAAATTAATATTCGCAAAAGAAGCATTCTCATTTTGACAAAGTCTTAAAAAGATTATACGAAAGATATCATAAAGCATTTTATGCATCTGCTAAGTGCGTTTTTAAATTAATTTGAACGCACTTTGCAATATTCAAAATCGCATAATCTCAAAATTATGCAATACTTGAAACATATGTTTGGTAAATCGTGGCACCATGACGCCCAAATTGTGCTTACAATAATTACAACGAGTGCATCATTTACCTCAAAATGTTACACATCTTTTAGAGATGATCTTTTAGATGTGTAACATTTGTTAAAAAATTTTGCTTCTTACGGGCTGTTCTTTTAATCCATATTACTGTATTGCCTATTGCGTGTGACTTTCTCGCTCGATATAATCATTATCATCATATCGCATTTTTCTAGCACATGTGATGAATGTAATTGACGTAAGGTCATTTTTTTGTACTCAGATAACACTTTAATGGCCGTAGAAGCCCCATCAAGGGCGCGTTTTCATTTGACAGACGAGCAAAAAACAAAAGACTTCTGCGCCAACGTTATTTCTGACCATTATAGATTTTTTACTTTGACGGCAAAAATACAACTTATTCCGTGTCTAATTTGTTCCCATCAATCAGGCTGTCGAATTAATACCGTGATTTCGCCATAAAAGCTTTTCAATTACCTGGCGGGTATTTGTGAGGGTCTTTATGTTTGGAAATCATGAACACGCCTTTCAATTGTATTTTTTTGCGTGAAATACAAATATGTGAAGCTTACGACACTTAAAGAAATCGTAAGGCAAAAAAAATTAACTGGATGTCGACCGAATTAAATGCCGTTCAAATTAAGTGGATATCAGAGAAAATCTAATGGCGAATTCCAATTGTCCACACCAGGGCAGAGCAGTGGCTAGCCAGTACAACCGGAAGTCGTGATATTTTTCGCGCGGTGCGTCCTCATGACGCTCTGGCTACTCTAGGTCTTGAGACCGAGCAGTCGGGGTACTCTCAGAGCACTCTTTTTGGACAAATGGAACAGTCCAGTAGAATGCACCGATTTCGCCCAAGTATGCCCGATGGACAAATGGAACGGATTGAGAGCAGATTTGTACACTAGGAGTACCCCAGTGTACTCTTTTTGGACAATTGGACTACGCCATTACAAACCTGCTTTCAGAGTTGACCTTAAAGCGTTTCTTGAAAGCTCAGCTTGGCTCGGCTAAGCTTTCTTCGTGCGCGTCCTCATTTAAAACTCGCATGCCACATTCTTATCCCGCTCGGTGGTGCTAGTGTACGCTGAGTTGTAAGCGCTTGCAATAAGCATTTAGTGAGTTTATACCATTATTCGCCTTTTATCGAAGCTTACTCTTTTGATAAAAGAGTAAACGTATTAATTGTCCATAGATCAGGGATGAATCTATTTCTATTTAAAGAGCAATTTGGAATTTTCTGCATTCAGCTATATCCACGCATCGTATAAGCTATAAAATGATCGAGTGCATATTTTAGTTTTCATTTAAAGATTTTCCAAATTATAGACGAAATGTTTTGATTTTTCTTTCAAAAGATTTGCTGAAATCAAGAGCATTGAGGCTTTACCGGAAAGTGAATGTTCTTTATGAACGACCCTCGCGCTATTATTCGCTGAAAGCCCTTTAGTAACCGCAACATAATAACTAAAGCGCTTCAACAAACAACGCTCGATGCATAATACAGGAGTGCAAAATTTATCATCAAAAGTTTATTTTAAATTTATCAGTCTGTTCGCATTGGTATGATTTGTACCGAAGCATTCTTGATTTAAACGTGAGCAAAACAGAAATGATAAAAACCCAATTGCATTTTGGAAAAAAAATGTGACATTAAATGATCAGAGAATAAAATAATGATTATTTTATTTTCAGATCACTCGTCGACCAACGGACGAGAAATTCCATTCACATGTTTTTTTTTCCAAAATGCAATTGGGCGTACTGTAGTTCTGAAACTACTTCAAATACATCATCATACTGTACATGTACATGTAGATCACTCTAGTCAGTCAATCTTTTATTCTCATTTTATAAACTTTTATATTTTTCTCGTTTAATTTTGTTTTCCGAAGAATGGTGCGAGTGACCACATCTTTTTTCCCTTTAAGGTCAAATTTCAAATTTTCTACTAAGAATTTTTGGCGCCAATTAAGCTAGCTATAGAATCCAAACAATTCATTGAATTTCAACAACGTCCGTGTTTTATTGAAAGCGCGGAGTATAGTGTCGCATTTCAAAGTTATCACCGAGGATGTAAAGGCACGAGGAGTTAGCCTGGTCTTGCTGACCATCGGTCAAGCACGAGTATTTTGTCATATCAAGATTTTCGTAAGCGAAGAAGGTAACGAAAGTTCAATTTTGATTTGCCATAGAATGACCCTCAGTGAAAAGTGACCAGTAATAACCTATTCGCGATTCCACCACCGCTGTTAGCACCACCTGTTGGCCCATTTGGAAAGCGATGGACGTATGTCCGTGGTGATTTCGTCATTATCGTCCTCGTGAAAATTTGCTGACCGGAAGGAAGCCATCTTGTTCCGGACATCGTCACGTGGCGGCAACTTTGCGCGCTATCACAGTGGCGCTATCTTCGAGATTGACCAGTAGGATATAGTGGACAAGGTGCCAGCTTCGATGAATTTGGACAATTCTCGAAAAAGATGACCACTAGGCTACTGCCCCAGAGGAAAAATCCATACATGGTTGTATGGATATCCACAAAAATTATATGGATTATTATGGATATCCATTTGACTTTCATCTTTAATTATGGATATCCATATAAATTTAAGCCATCATAATGGATATCCATAACAACTTTATCCACTGTCATGGATATCCATAGTGATTTCGTCCATTGACATGGATATCCATAACAACTTTATCCATTGTCATGGATATCCATAGTGATTTCGTCCATTGGCATGGATATCCATAATACTTTAATCCATAACCTCCAATATCCTTAATAATTTAATCCATGTGCATGGATATCCATTATAACTTCTCATGGGTATCCATAAAGTCTGCACTGCACAAATGGAGCGAAAATATGAATTTTTTATCTATAAACAAACTTTTGAAATATCATTTCACAAAATATTCTAAAATGTGAAATTGGTTGGTTTTTGGTATATATTGTGAGCAACATTGTCATCTGAATAGTTTCAAAACTATTAGGAAATCCATAAAAGACTTCAGTGGATATCCATTTTGTACCCAAGAAATGATCACCCTAAACCTGGAAAAAATGACGTCATTTTTTGCCCAAGAAATGACCACCCAAAACCTGGCAAAAATTGACGTCATTCCTTGGTCGTTTTTTCGCTCAAGAAATGACCACCCAAAACCTAGCTTAAAATGAAGTTTTTTTTGGTCGTTTTTTGCCCATAAAATGAGCACTGCAAAATCCGCCCTTAAATGGCGTAATTTTTTGGATTTTAGCAACCAGTAATGGTGCCAAAATATGAATTTTCAGCATTATTAACTGTCAATTTATTCAATTTTTTTCACTCTACACGATCATTAGTACCCCTATTGAAAGTTGTTTGCATGGATGTTTCGAATTTAAAAGTTAACATCCAGAAAAAAAGCAGCTATTTAAAAAAAAAGGTATTTATTTCTTTTTAAAGAAAATGGTATTTAAATTTGACAATAATTTGCCGTTCTATATGCATTATAATAGTTTGCATCTTTGCATTTTACCGTTTACGCATCTTTACAAGCCATTGCGCATGTGCATTAGTCTATCAGACCTTCGATTCCTCTTCTCTGCCATCTTAAGACCGTTTCAAGTTCCGAGTCTAGATAGCTCAGTGGATAGCGTGATGGCTCCGTAGGTGGTAGGCTGCAGGATCGAAACCGGGTAAGGTTCAACAATTTATTTCCAAATTAATTCTGTCACTGTATGTCAATTACAAGTAGAATTGGAGCATTAGAAGTCTCTCAGGCTGATAAATAATGTGATTTTTTCAATTTTTTGATTAAATTTCTCATACATGACGTTCGTTTTAAGCCTAAAAAAATGTCCATAGGCCTTATGGATATCCATTAGCCCAGTTATCCATATATGGATATCCTTAACCAATTCTCCATACTATGGATATCCATATATGGATTTTTCCTCTGGGGTGATCACAATGATCTTGGCAATGTTGTTAAACCATTACATGCGTTTCCTTTGAATTGCATGCATGGTTGGTTTATTTATGTGAAATCTGAGTGTAAGTACATATACATACGAAAAAAAATTAAATACAGTAGATGTAATTGTGAAATGCACTAATCCTTAATAATAGCGACATGTACTTGTAATCAATAACAATTGTATTTGTACGATCTGTAAATGAAACGTGACATTTCAAAAGAAATTATGCGATTCGATTAGTTTAATATGTTTGTTCATGTGAAAAATTTGTAGAGACCCTTGCGAACATCTTTTACATTGCCGCAGTCGAGGAAAAATACATAATTCATCTTACTTGATTTAAACTTTCCGATTAACAGTTTGTGCTTAATTGTTCTGTCTAATTTTAATGCATACCTTCGTATGGGATGTTTATCTATATCTAATGTTAGATATACATTGACTGGAAAATGGACGTAGCATAATTTCCAAAATTCATGAGAATAAGCTAAAAAAAATTGACAGAATACATCGATAAATACAGTGCAAATCTATGTATGATAACAACGAGATGTTTTACTGTTTTTATGAGAAAGTTTAACGAAGTACAAATTTGATTACGTAAATATACTTACAGAAAGCAATGTCAGATCGTATAATTCAGTTAATCCGCCAAGAGTCAGTTCGCACGGAAAGTGTTCGTATGTTAAAATGTAGTGAAGTTTGTTTAGACGTTTCTAATCGAAAATAAAGAGTTAATCCGGTTTTAGTCATCAGTGCAACATCCCTCGTAATTTTGAAAAGGTTTCCTATAAGTACAGGTATACTGTATAATATGTACATGTATAACTGCATGTACAGTATATCTGTTTCAAGCATTCTTGACACATAGGGTCTAGCGCTTAACAAGTTTACTCAGATATACCCAATAAAACAGATATGGTTTGTTCACTATTTTGGCAAGCTTTAAACATTTTTAAAAAACGTAAAAGCATCACAGAATATGGAAATATAACCCTAGGTAATATGTTAACAACATTTAGTTTAATATTCTCGGTATCATTCATTAATTCTTACTCACCACTAGAGTGACATTGTCCATTGTCTCGTTCGATTCATTTTCGAAGACAGTATTTTGAAAAGCCAGCTAGGATCTCATCTGTTTTTTAAAAAAAATTGATAACTTATTCGGTCTTTACGTAAGGAAAATCACGTCAAATATATTTTGTATTACTTGAAACGTTACTTACCTTTTTCCCCAAGTAATTTGATGCAATTGCTAGAGATATTAATAAGGCAACGAAAGCGATCTTGTCGAGATAAATAATGGTGTCTACATCCAAATATACAATATTCTCCATTGCCAAGATTATAAATACGTATAACACCATTGTCGAGTAAAAGCATAGCAATAAAAAAAACGAAAATATCGAATCCAGCATCTTATTTAACTTGGCCACAGAAATATGCATTTCAATAGCGTTTTCTTCAGCGCTTTTGTTCCGTTCAACGACGTTGGCCAGATGCAATTGCAAAATTAAGAGAAACACGAGTGGGAACAAAATGATGTCAAATTTGGCATTCTCCCTGAAAATGTCAAGTTGGGACTTTACGATAAACGCAATATCTTTGATTTTTATAAAAGCAGATGACTTCGAGGAAAAAATTGCACGCAGAGAATCCATAACATATAGAAGAGAGTCCATAAGTAATCGAAACTCAGAAACGAATGGGTTAATGATGCAGAAGAAAAAGGACACTCCCGCAAAGATTGTGAAAAATTTGGATGGTCTCTTTGCCAAGGTCGAGCTGGACAAATCTGAACGAAATTTTTGGATGGCGAGATTGCTATTCATGCAGAAATACATAATCGCATACAGGGCTGAAGGCATAATAAACATTAAAAATTCAGCAAAGGTGTAAGGCTGATTGTTTACAGACTTGACAAACGTACCAATGACTATGTTCAGAATTGTCATCATGAACATGCATTTTCCTCCAAAGTGCAAGAGTTTGACATGAAATCGAATTTTAACATTACTGGGATTTATTCCCATTAAGTAAAAGATGAAAAAGTATCGCTCTAAAATATCACTGATACTGAACATTTTGAATTTTGCTGGACTTTGCCTGGATTCTAATGTATATACATATACTTTCATTGCTGTTTTGGCAACTGAATTGGGATGATATAATAGGACGTCTTTTATAGTCAGAAACAAATTAACGATTTTTATTCGTTAAAATGTTTAAATTTTCCTTTGAACAAATTTCAGCTCAAATGAGGGGGTATATTTTTATTGTGGTAACCACTTGGTCAATATTTTGGCAATGGTAATTCTACATTGTTTATGCCCTGAAGCCTGAACTGTTCTGGGGCTTCATAGCAACCAACAACAATAAGGCAACATGCAACAAGGTCCAGAGGGCTTTGCGGTTCTTGCATGGACATCGAGGCCCAAATCATGGAGAACTGTGTCGCTGGCCCATTTCCACGTATTTAGGATCATTTCACGTGTTAAAGACTATAAAATGTAAAAAATTTGGAAAAAATCATCACTATGTTAGACAAATTTAACACTGAAGACGTTTGAAAAATTGATGAATGGAAATGTCTCAATATCAGTGAGGGACTCTCATTTTTAATATTCGGCAATCATTACGGGATTGGCGGCCTGAAGTTGCATTTTAATAGGCTTAAATTAATTGCTTAATGGTAGATCCGCTACTAAAAATTTTGTGAAAATGGCTCATAAACTGGCCACGATACTATTTTAATAATTACAAAAACTATATTTATTGTCTATGTTTTTAACATCAAATCTAAATATCAGATATGAAATATAAACCGTTGCAGAATATCATCGATTTCAGTCATTATATTCTGGATTTGAGCCGGCATCTACTTTCGTGGCTGTCTTGGTAAATTGATTTTTGCTGGTAGGAACATGTTGGTTTCTAAAGTCTGCAACAAAGGAGAGGATCTAAATATCCTCTTTAAAATGTTTACATAAACCTTCTTCATAAAACATAAATTAAGCGCAATTTTAAGGTAGTTATGGTTACTATCTAGTCGATATTTTGTGACACTACCACATAAACTATAGGTTTCCAAAGATCTGGAAAAGTCTGGTAAATTGAATGCATCAATGTTGACACAATCAAAAATTAATTTTAAAATAAAAAAAAAAACTTTTTTAATTTTCCCAATACATATTTGCACAATGTAAAAAAATTTCTGGGACAAATTGGCAAAAATTAAATGTTCAACAGTTTCCGAGGACATGCTAGCAAAGTTTTTCACGTCTTTTCAGTGTACAAATTTGCAACGTTTTGAAATTCCAAAATTAACTTTTAAATTTTATACAAATTTTGAATAGTGAATTTTAGAAAATATTGAATGTAGATACCACCTGATCGATATTTTGTGACATTGCCAATGTAACTGAATGTAACGATCAACAAGCGATATACACTGTTTCAAATTTCCGTTATTATTCTGCTTGATGATTTTGCAGTTTTACTGACGGCATCTACTTGTGTCAGTGAAAACTTTTTATTGTGAAAGACGCGATCATGTTGGTTCCAGTAATTTTTACCAAAAAAAGCGGTTAAACGAAATACACGATGAGCGTCTAGGTAATTAATTAAAATAAGAATATGCACGTGTTTTCGTCCTGAATATCTAGTGTGATTTTGAAATACAACTGCTAGGGCAAAGAGTAAAAAATAAAGTATTAAGCACAAGAACTTCATATAACCTATAACCTATAACCTTACCTTATTACTGTACCAACGCATTTCCGTTTTTACTGTATACACCATAGTATTTCATACTATTATACATTATATGGTAATGTGTACCATAGATTTTCAGGAGGAGCCTTTTTTTGCATTTGAATATTTGTTCCAAAATGTGAATGTTCTAGTTCAAATTACTGGTAATAGCAGCTATTCAGCCTGATATAACTTCGTATTCACAATGAAAACATAGCAATCGCATATCTACTTCGGAATGGATAATACTGATCAGGTTTTCGTGAATTGAAATATTCCAAAAAGAGTATATTTTGGAAGGTTCTATGATAGATAGCAATTTTTTGCGGCCCTCAAAGCTTTGGTGTCTTGCAGTGCAGCCTAAGTATGTATGAAGTAACTCGTGGAGAAGACAAATTCTGGCTCGTTGTGCTATGATCAAAACAATTTTAAACCAACTTTATTATACTAATTACTCATCGCCCTAAAGCGTTCTAATTTTAACTTTTAACGTATCTGCAGCGGTTTCTGACATCTGCAAAATCTTTAGACCTATCACATGGATGACCTTGAACGTGACAGTCAAGATCGCAGAGAATATGGTTTCCTGATAGCTCATGGTCGACCCTAAAAGATACTTAAAAGAATTATCTTCGTATCTGTTGCCATTTTGAAGATATATTTTTTTTCTCTGGGCAACCACTTTACTGATCACCCTGTATAAAGATTGAGAACCCCTCCGTCTACGGATGGCTTTAATTACAACGAGTACCCCCACACCTGAAAACCTGGAAAAATCTGGGAGCTTGAAAATGAGATCTGGCAAAGTCTTTCAAGAATGATTTATTTTCAAAAAGTCAGGGAAGGTCAATTTGTATTCGTGTTGTCACCATCCAAAATTAATGCTTCCACGTGGTTAGCTCGGAGCCCATTTGGTAACTTTTTTAAAACTTACCAGTACAAATATGAAGACATTTTCAACAGTTTCCTCGAACAAATTTGCATAAATTTTAAACAGTTTCCTCGTACAAATTTGCATAAATTTTCAACAGTTTCCGAGGACAAATTTGTAAAATTTTACACGGTTTCCAGGTAAAAATTCACAAAATTTCACACATTTTATTCGACATTTTCAAGCATAAATTCGCGAAATTTTCAACTTTTTTCAAGGGACAGATTTTCCAAATTTGTATAACCTTATAAGAGTAGGCCTTAAAAGCTTAACAAAATAAAAACATTTCTCAAAAATCTCAAAAAATTCAAACTTGATATGTTTGAGTTTTTTTAATTAACCTGACAAAAACTAAAAAAATGTTAAGCCACAGACAAACAATTAGACGAATGACCACACATTGGCAACGCTTCATTTTACCTTAAAAGATAAACAAAATGAAGACATTTGTCAAAAATCACAATTACCCAGTTTGAATTTTTTGCATTAACCTAGCTGACAAAAACTACATTTTTTCTGAACATCTGACAAAATAACTTAATGCAGACTCTTTCTCCATTTATTTCGGCACTCCGGCTATAATTAGATGGCAGTCTCTTAAGAGATGGGGGCAATATGAAAGTACAAACTAACAACTTTTTGGAAAACTAAATAGAGGAGTTAAGAGATAGAAGAAGGAAATTAAGGAATGTTGAAACAATGACATACAATGTCTGAGCAACGACCAGTGCACGCTACAATTGCGCCCTTTATATCGGTCAGTACATTTAGGGGACTGTGCCTGAAGGGGTAAAGTGACCCTTAAACCCTCATGGAAATACAATAGATAGAGGACTTAAAATGGAAGAAGGATGTTGAAAGAAGGCATACCATGCCAGACCAATGACCATCCCATGCCACAGAAAACGTATATAAATGACCACCGAGGGACCACGCTTCATTCATTTGTGATTTTGCGTTTGGAAGTTA
>JAQGAO010002360.1:0-19985 GCA_034697705.1 Ommatoiulus sabulosus | reverse complement strand
TAGGAAATATATTTGAATTTGATAAAGCATTGGCAAGGTGTAGTTTTTTATGTACAAATGTCAATGGAAAATCATGCGTAAAAAATTGCCCTATAGCACTTTGCGAAAAGAAATTTTCAAAAAATGTTGACTGTTTTCGAGGTCAAATTGGCAAAACTGTATTCCCCTAGAAATTTTACGTTAATTTTCCTAGCATTTCTCTGACTATTCCAAGTTTTAAAAAAAAATCCCTGGTTAATCACTATGTAAAAAATTTACATGTTTTGCAAAATCGACACTGGAAAATGTTTGAAAATTTTAGAAATTTGTGCTCGGATAACGTGAAAAATTTTGCAGATTTGTACTTGTAAAACGTGGAAAATTTTCCAAATTTGTACTCGGAAAATGTAAAATTTTTTTCAGATTTGTTCTCGGAAAACGTGGAAAATTGTGCAAATTTGTAATTGGAAAACTTGGAAAATTTGGCAAGTCTGTAATTCAAAAGTTTGAAAATTCTTGCAAGTTTCTACTCTGGGAAAATGAGCCCTGAGCTAACCTCGTAGAAGTATTAATTTTGGATCGTTATGACTGCCTTACCTTTCCCTGGCTTTTTCAGTTCATTTTCAAGTTTCCTGACTTTTCCAGGTTTTCCAGGACCGCTGATAATTTCTCAAAAATATTTACATCGTGAGCCATTATGATTCGGCACACATTTTAATAAGTAACTCAAAATCGTAACGCATCTATTTATTAATCCCAATTTTATTAATGAATTATTATTGATCCAAATTCGGATTAATAAAAAACAAATTTGTCGGAAAGTGTAATTTTTAACAATTACTTCGGATATTTACTCGATTCAAATATATGTTATAAATGTATTACGAATACCGAGCTTCCTCGGCTAGTGTCGGCTATCCTCAGTTGTGGTTTTTCATGGTTTCCCACAATTCTTTGAGGCGAATGCTGGGATAGTTCCTATATAATATCGGCCATGACCGTTGCTCCTATCCTATCATAAATCATGCCGAAATATCTTGGATGATCCAAAATACAATATTTCTACGAGGTTACCTCAAGGCCCATTTTTCCCGAGTAGAAATTTGCAAAAATTGTCCACGTTTTCCATGCAAAAATTTATGTACCTTTTCACGTTTTTTGAGCATTAATTTACAAAATTTTCCACGTTTTCCATGTAAAAATGTATATACTTTTTCAAGTTTTTTGAGCATTAATTTACAAAATTTTCTACGTTCACAATAGAAAAATGTATGTACTTTTTCACGTTTATTGAGCATTAATTTTCAAAATTTTCCACGTTTTTCCGAGTCAAAATTCGGAAAAATTTTCATGATTTCCGAGTAGAAATTTGCAAACTTTTTCACGTTTTTCCGACTCAAAATTCGGAAATTTTTTCACGTTTTCTAAAGACAAAATTGCCAAAAATATTCCACGATTGCCGAAGACAAATTTGGCAAAATATTCCACGTTTTCCGAGTAAAAATGTGCAAAATTTTCTACGTTTTCTGAGGACAAAGTTGCCAAATTTTTACTGTGATTTCCGAAGACAAATTTGCAAAATGTTCCACGTTTTCTGAGGACAAATGACATTCAAATATGTATTCTAAATATGTTCAGAAAACCGAGCGAGGTGGCTGAGTGTTTAGCATTCTCGCTAGCTCGCATTTGGTAGACCCTAGTTCAATTCCCGGTTGATGCATGTTTTTTTTCTTATTTTTTTAAAATTAATTTAGATATTTTTAGGATGTAAAAATGAAAGATATCAACCCAAGCTGTAAAGAAATACCAAGTGATGTGGCTGAGTGGTTAGCACTCTCGCCTCGCATTCGGTAGACCCGGGTTCGCTTCCCGTGTCGGCTATCCTCGATTGTGGTTTTTCATGGTTTCCCACAATCCTTTCAGGCGAATGCTGAAATAGTTCCTAAATTAAATCGGCCACGACCGTCCCTACTATTCCTTCAAAAATCATGCACGAAATTTCATGCACGAGAATCTTGAAAATAACTAATATGCGGTAAATCAAATCCCTCTGGTTTTTTCTTTTTCCGCCCTTATCCTATTTATGTAACCCTCCCCCCCCTTTATGTCCCGTCAAATTTTGAAAACAGCTCATTGATTACATTAGCAATTTTTAACACAGTAAATCCTAGTAAAGTAACAACCTTTGAATGGTGACCACCTGCCCACGTAGAAAAATAAACTCATTCTATAACGTCATAATGACCAAAAAGTCATTATTCGCCAGGTTTTGGGTGGTCACTTCTTCGGCGAAAAATTACCAAAAATTGACGTCATTTTTTTTGTCATTGACGTCATTTTTGAAAAATGACCAGAAAATGACCAAAAAATTACGTCATTTGTCAGTCATTTGGCTACGTGTGAGTTTATGTTGACCACAGTAAAGCCTGGATAAGTGACCACCTTTGAATGGTGACCACCTGTTTATGTTGACCTCAGTAAAAGCTGGTAAAGTGACCACCTTTTTATGTTGACCACAGGAAAACCTGGTAATGAGACCAACTCTTTATATTGACCACAGTAAAAGCTGGAAAAGTGACCACTTCTTTATGTTGACCTCAGTAAAAGCTGGCAAAGTGAATACCTCTATATGTTGACCACTGTAAAACCTAGTAAAGTGACCACCTCTTTATGTTGACCACAGTAAAACCTTGTAAAGTGACCACCTCTTTATGTTGACCACAGTAAAACCTGGTAAAGTGACCACCTCTTTATGTTGACCACAGTAAAACCTGGTAAAGTGACCATCTCTTTATGTTGACCTCTGTAAAACCTGGTAAAGTGACCACCTCTTTATGTTGACCACAGTAAAACCTGGTAAAGTGACCAACTCTTTATATTGACCACAGTAAAAGCTGGAAAAGTGACCATTTCTTTATGCTGACCTCAGTAAAAGTTGGTAAAGTGCCACCTCTTTATGTTGACCACAGTAAAACCTGGTAAAGTGACCACCTCTTTACGTTGACCACAGTAAAACCTGGTAAGGTGACTCCCTTTTTATGTTGACCACAGTAAAAGCTGGTAAAAATGACCACCTTTGAATGGTGACCACCTGTTTACATTGACCGCTTATTAGTGTTTTGTTTTTTTCTAGCGTACATATTTTTTGAAACAATTCTCAGTATAGTGACCAGTGACCACCTTTCTAATGTGTACAATGGCCAGTGTGTTTTGTTATTTCAATGTACCTTATAAAGTAACCAGATAACGGATGAGTCACATGACATTTTTCTATAACCCATGGACATGTTGATTCTGTACTTTTTTGGTTTTGTGTTTTTTACTACATTTGTTACAGACTACATGTACGAGTACAGTGTACGTGTTCATTATTTTAATTTAATTCAGGTATTCTTTGTATAGTGACCACCTGCGTACAGTGACCAACATAATTAATATTGCATTTTTTTGGTGGTCACTTTTAACAGGTTTTACTGTAAATCAGCAGAACCATTTGCACTTACGACCGATACCACGTTTTGCAGGCAGATTTGGCTACATGATAAGAAATACAAAATTTGATAACTTTTTAATTGTTGAATTTTAATAAAAATTAGGTCAACTTTTACTCGTCCTCGACAACAAATCCGAAAAAGATTTGGAAATGTCAGGGAAGAATGGTTTATTTAGAAAAAGTCAGGGAAATTCAACGCAGTCATAGCGATCCAAAATTGCCATGAGTAGAGATTTAGAAATTTGAAAAAAATTTCCGCATTTTCGGAGTACTGATTTGCTAAATTTTCCACGTTTTTCATGTAAAAATTTGCAAAATTTGCCGCTTTTTCCGAGGACAAATTTGCAAAATTACTTGCTTTTTCCAAAAACAAATTTGCAAAATTTTCCGCTTTTTCCTAACACAAATTTGCAAAATTTTTCGCTTTTTCCTAGGACAAATTTGCAAAATTTCTCCACATTTTATAAATATTAATTTCTTGCTAAATGTTCCACGTTTTCCCTGAGTAGAAATTTTCAAAATTGTTTAGGTTTTTCGAGGAGAAAATTGCATAATTTCCCACTTATTTTTCCGAGCAGAAAATTTCAACATTTTCTAAATACAAAATTTTCCCATTTTAAAAAAATGTGTTCACGCAATTAATTTTTTTTTAATTTTTACAAGAATTTCTACGTTAATTTACAAAATTGTCGTTAGTATAAATTTATGAAATATTTTCCAGCGTCAATTTTGTAAAATATGTCAATTTTTCACGTTGTTATCGGTTGGGAAAATTTTTTTAAAACCTTAAAATTTTTTTTAAATTTCTAGCAAAACTTCCTTTTAATTACAAAAATTAAAGGACATTTTGGCAGATTTAAGGAGATTTAAGGATAACCGTAGAGGAACTTTTTCGGTAATGGAACCTATTTCAAAAATCCAAATCGTTCCATTAAATAGAACTTCACCTTCTTTGAAATGGAACTTCTATCAAAAATTCAAATTGTTCCATTAAATGGAACTTTAACTTTGTTTAAATTTCAGAGGAAATATGATTTTAATTACAAAAATCATCGAGTAATTAAAGGATATTAAACAAGGCTCGATTTAAATTATATATTATAAATGCATTACGATTACCGAGCAAGTTGGATTAGAGATTAGCATTCTGGATAGCTCACATTTGGTAGATCCGGGTTCGATTCCCGGTCGATGCATGTTTTGTTACTTATTTTTTTCAATTAATTTACAAATTTTTAGGATGTAAAAATAAAAGATATCATTGAAGATATCAACCCACGTTGCAAAGAACTACCGAGCGATGTGGCTGAGTGGTTAACACTCTCGCCTTGCAATCGGTAGACCCGGGTTCGATTCCCGTGTCGGATATCCTCGATTGTGGTTTTCCATGGTTTCCCACAATACTTTGAGGCGAATGCTGGGATAGCTCCTTTCATAAATCGGCCATGACCGTCCCTCCTATCCTAGGATTGACATCCGTACCCGCCTCCACCAGCATTTTGACTACTGCTGAAACGGTAAACTCCCAAGTAGCAAAAAGACCAAAAAAATGACATCATTTTTTGGTCATTAGAGAGATTTAGTGCACCAAATAGCTATGCACGTTAAACGACAACGTGAACGTCTTTTCTTTTGAATGCTGTGCACATGCTCAGCATTAACATAGGTATGTTTAACGTTCCGTGCATCTGTCATTTTACCTACTTTGTCGTACTGGGTTTCCCGCCGTTACGACAATGTTAAGCTGGTCATACAGAAGGCAAATTATATCTGGAAACTTACTAATTTTAGGTGGATCCGAAAAGTCAAGCGCAAATTTCTGAGCATTTTTTAGTTTTTCACATTAGAGATCACATTCTAAAAACAGAACTTTTTGAACGTGCCATGTTTCCAGAGATAATTTGCCTCGTGTATGACCAGCTTTATAAGAAGCTACTCCATTTTTACGCCTAAACTTCTTCGTTTCTCAAACCTGTCAATAGATGTCGCTACTGTAAGACGTAGCCTTTAACAACAGTCACACTGTACATCAATTTAAAAGCCCTCCTTTAACGATAAATTGTAGCCTACGTTAAACAATTAACGTTTGTCATTCAAATTTGTCGTTTCACGTGCTAGATGCACTGAATCTCTCTATTACCGATTCCTCGATGACGAAAGACGTGTTTCGCTTATTACGTCATCCTGAAAGTTTTCGAGGTTATGACCTCGAATGGCGCCATCGTTCTAGTGAAATCGTCATTCTCAGAATTTTGCCCAAAGATGTCATCATCAGAACTTTAGTGCATCGCGTCATCATCAGAATTTTATTGATTGTCGTCATGATCGGAATTTTAGTGAATAACGTCATCATCAGAATTTTGACCAATGACGTCATCATCAAATTTTAGTGCACGGCGTCATCGTCAGAATTTTGACCAATGACGTCATCATCAGAATTTTAGTGCATGGCGTCATCAGAATTTTGAACATTGACGTCATCATCAGAATTTTAGTGCATGGTGTCACCCACAAGAATTTCATTGACTGACGTCATGATCAGAATTTGACCATTGACGTCATCACCAGAATTTTAGTGCATGGCGTCATCATCATAATTTTTGTGAATAACGTCATCATCCGAATTTTGACCATTGGCGTCATCATCAGAATATTAGTGCATGGTATCATCATCAGAATTTCATCGACTGACGTCATGATCAGAAATTTTACCAATGATGTCATCATCCGAATTTTAACGAATGACGTCACGATTAGAAATTCCACGAATAACATTGCAATGACGTCATTACAGTAAATTGGGAAATTTTTTGGGTAATTCTTGGCCCATTTTTTGGGAAAGTAAAAATGCGTAAGGGTAATCAGACAGAAGTTTACGAATAGTACTTTGGCACTTGCATTATACAACCATTGCAGGCATAAATTTAATTCAAATTTTATGTTCCGCAAAAACAGCAAAACGAGGCACGAAGTCATTAATATAAGCATACAGTAAACTAATTTAAATGTTTTTTTCTACCCAGCCCGCCACACAATCGGTCATCGTGGTGGAGATGACGTCAAGAATGGACACACAGCGCCCATTGTTTTGCATCATTTACGAGCTTCGTTAATTTATGCACCGTACACGGAGCGACCTCATTGCAAAAAACGTTATGGCCATTCAAAAAGAACGTCCGCAAAATTTGCCCAAAATTGGACTCCCCAACCCCTTGACCGCATTGCGTCCGGTCAATCAGCTCCCGCCCCCCTCCCCCTATTCGAACGTCCAAACTTTTAAAAAATTGTATTCGGAAAATGTTGAAAGTTTCGCAAATTTGTAATCGGAAAACGCAAATTTTGTACTCTGAAAAGGTTGAGAATTTTGCCAATTTGTCCTCAGAATCTGTTGCTCGGAAACTGTTGAAGATTTGTACTCAGGAAAACGTGGAAAATGTTGCAAATTTGTCCTCGTGAAACCTTGGAAATGTTGCCAAATTTGTCCTCGAGGAAACGTGGAAAAATTTGTAAAGATGACCAAGTTGGTCATACCCCCTCCCTTCCCCTGTCCCCATTGTGTCCGTGACTCAACCTATCCCCCCTACACGAGGACGTCCTTTTTGAATGGCCCCTTACCCCCTCAACCTACCTACCTCCCCCTTCCCATAAATCCACGCTAGAAGCTCCGCAGTCTGATTATAAATAAAATAATTTCGCCGAATGATTCAACTATAATGGAAGTGGAGAAAAAATCGGATTATTTTTGGCTTCAACCCACGCCGAGTTATAAAAGTAGATGACTCGCTGCACGATTACATCTTCTGTATGGTTTATAAATGACTCGGTCTGCTCCAATAATTAACTTTGAATAAGTTATGGGACCGCGGCAGCAGCGCCATCTGTGTACGAACGGGGGGGGGGGCGGATTTTTATACTTTGCCCATGGGCAGCTCACATGCACGGCGCGGCCCTTAAACCTTGCCCTTGCGCATTAGCATTTCATGACGAACGCGGGACACGTTTTTACGGTATGTGCATGGCTACACTTTTGACCAATAGTGATCTGTGTGCCACTCTGTGTCTTACAAATCAGCTTTCACAATGTTTTTAACATTCTTGAAAGCTTATCAACGCTTCTCTAAGTTCAGCCTGACACGGCTTAACTTTCTTTGCGTGCGTTGTCATTTAAAACGCATGCCGCAATATTATCCCGCTTGGTGGCGCTAGTGTACGCCGAGTGGTAAGGGCCTGCAATAAGCATTCTTTGTGCTCGTACCCTAACAGCTAAATTGATTAGTCGTTAGTCTCGGATCTTCCGTTTGATGATTGATTAATCGTAATCTAGACGAATGAGACTGATATTCGTTAGTCATTAGTTGTATTATGCAACGACGAACTGTCTCACTTCGTATCTACATGTACGTGTATATCGGTATGTCTCATGAATATTCGTCAATTTTGCAAATATTTCGAAAAATAGCTTATTTTTTTTATAAATTGTTACGGTTTCGACAACTTTGCAACTTTTTTCGAAAAATTCAGAAATTTTTCACAATTTGGCAACTGTCTAAAAATTATCAAAATCGTTAAAAAAAAATGTCCCAAATTGTCCAAAGTTTGCAAAACTGGAAAAATTCGCGAAATCATCAAAAAAATTTGAAAATTGTCCAACAAGCTGCTCCAAGCCAGAATTCAGTCTCTGCACTGGAGAAAGCGGCTTCCGCAGTCTCAAATTTACACAACTCGACAATTTCGCAAAATCGTCTAAAAATTCGCCAAATCGTCCAAAACTTCGGAAAACTGACGAAAATTTCGCGAAATTGTTTAAATAATCACTAAACTGTCGAAAAATTCGCCTAATTGTTTAAAAATTCGCAAAACTGCATGTTCGAAAATTTCGCCAAATTGTTTAAAAATTCACAAAACTGACAAAAAATTCGCAAAACTATCGAAGAATTTGAAACAAATAGCCTCTATTTAGTCATCAACTTTAGTCATGATTGAAAATTTTATTCCACGTACCAATCTACAGTGTAATTACTGTATAATGTATATTCCTATCCAGCGACTAATGCTACGATAGGATTGACGATGAACGACTAAATCAGTCACACTTCATTTAGTCCTGACTATTTCAATCGTCAATTTGTATCACTATTAAAATTTATTCAACAATGGCCATCACTGTAGCCGAATACTACAATTGCACAAACAGTACCAAAAAGTTAGCGGACATTTGCAATGACGCACGCGCTCTCCCTGACCTTCGACCTCGTCCATTATTAAAAATAGGACGTCCTCGCGAAAATCCTGCGGCTCAAAAAAATAAAACTTGCTTAAATTCGTGTCTGCGTGACATTTGAATTAAAACCGTATATAAAAACAGAGAAAAAAATAAAAACTAATAAAAAAAACAAATCCATCAAGCGGAAATGGCCTTCCTGGGAATAAAATCAGACATAAGCCGCTTTTATGCGGAGACGGATAACAATTAAAAATGACCCCAAACAAATAAGGCGACAGGAAACGCCGTTATTGGAGAAGAATCACGCTAATGCCATAAACTGGGGTAACTTTTGACTAATTTTTCATCCAATTTTTTAATCAAACTCTTGAAACTCGCTGAAATTTTAAATAGACAACTGCACCGATATATTTGGCAGATTATTGACTGTCCAATGAACAGTTTTGCATATTCTTTTTCAATTTTTAATAAGTCAATATTTCCGAATATTTTTTTTTTAAATGCGGGTCAAATTCATCTCGATATGATGAGGTGCGCCACCTACATTACTGATGAGAGTGCGATCAAAATCGTCAGTACTACTGACGGCATGCTTAACCGCGCCCCAGTATTGATTCTAAAATCCGGATTTTTATCAATACTGGCCATCAGACCACGTTTTTTCACCCTACACGATAAGTAATACTGTTAATCTCAAAAGGTATTGACAGTATGGTGGAAACGTGCATGGTCAATACTAATGACCAGATTAATGATGGAGGAAACCAACATGGTCCATACTAATGACCAGATTACATGTAATGATGGGGGAAACCTATACATGGTCAATTCTAATGACCAGATTAATGATGAGGGAAACCAACATGGACAATACAAATGACCGAAATAATGATGCGCGCGATCGATACAGTAAGTACTAATGACGGCATGTTTAATCATGCCTAACAATTACCAACCCACGCTCCAGTAATGAGGCCAAAATTAGGATTTTCGTCATTACCGGCCAATAATCACCCATTTTTTCATCCTACACGATAATTCTTAATATTCTCTCAAAAGGTATTGACAGTACATGTAATACTGAACGTCTACGTGTCCCTTTATAGGACCCCTCGGTTGTAAATCACATTTCCACATTGTTTTAAACTTTTGCTATTTACTTTCAACCACCTCTATATACACTTGTAGAAAACTTTTCCATTAACAATAGTTGGCGCATCGGTCATATTTCACGTTTTATTAGCTCGCTTTTTCGTTTTTTTTTTTTTTTTTAATAAAACCATTTTTATGGACAACAATAAATCGGGCGCTATCGAGCCACGTACATTTACGATAAAGATCAAAGTCATATTTTAATATAAAAGCAGGTTGGCGTAGATCGTAAAACAGGTGGTGAATAAACGAGGACGAGAATTAACGAGACATTTGCCGCCAATTCACTCTTCGTTTGACGGTTAGGGAGTAAACGGCCTTATACCGGTTGGGATGGAAGAGCACCATCTCTCGGCATAGTTGTTAAGCTAAGTCTTCGTTCACATTGGGCGAGATATTGATGGAGCAATCTAGGAATTAAATAATTATTTGCCGATCGATCAACTCGTTAGGTGCTCATCCATCCTCCTGTCTGGACAACGGTCAGTAGCCGAAAGATTGCCTCTTCCCGATGAAGATTAACAACGTTAAACGCTTGACATTGACACGTGAGAACTTATACGAGGGACATTCATAAAGTACTTATCGATCAGCGCCCTCAGTTAAGCTCGGGTCAGAATGAGAATGGGAAACGATTCCCTGAGGAATCAAGTCGAAAAACACCGCATTCGACACGCCCAAAACCTCACAAGAGATACCATTTAAAAACACTTTAGTATAGTCCAAAAAACAACATTCCAGTAGCATGTTTAAAACACCTTTCTTAATATTCCAATGGCATTTAAAGAACATCTGTTTCAACACTTCAGAAGCATTTAAAAAAAACATTTTTGAGCATTCTATAGCGGCTCTTTAGAACATACTGTTTCTATATTCCAGTAGCATGTTTAAAACACCTTTCTTAACATTCCAGTGACATTTATACATGTAAATCACCTGTTCGAACATTTCAAAAACATTTTAAAGCACCTTTATTCTGTATTAAAAAGACATTTTTGAACATTCTGCACGTTTAAAGCATCTGTTTGAACATTCCACGAGCATGCTTAAAGTTCGTTTTTGAACATTTCACGAGCATGTTTAAAGTACGTTTTGAACATTCCAGTAGCATGTTTAAACGTTCCTTTAGAACATTCCAGTAGCTTGTTCAAAAACAAATTTTTAAACATTCTAGTACTGTAGCATGTTTTAAAGAATCTGCTTGAACATTTCATTAGCATGTTTAAAGTATCTTATTTAAAATTCCAGAGGCATTTTAAAAACACATTTTTGAACATTCCAGTAACATGTTTAAAAGCATCTATTTGAACGTTCCAGTAGCATGTTTAAGACACCTTTATTAACGTCCCATGAGCATGTTTAAAACACCATTTGAACATTTCAGTAGTACTAGTATGTTTAAAAACACGTCAATAAACGTCAAATAGCCCGTCAAAAATTCATCACTAGACATCCTCTTTTTTGTAGGAATAATTGGCATTAACACTGAATTCAAAAGTATTCTGCATTGACCTTCAATATTTTCTTAACAGCAACAACAAAAAGTCAAAAGCTCCATTATAGAGAAAGAAATTAGATGTCTAGCGAAAAACAGCTTATTAGGTCAATGGCCTAAACGACGTCATTGTGAAGATTAACTCCGAACGGACAAACACCTAAAAAGTCCAAGGTCATAATTGGGGGGATAGACCCTGACCATTTTTCAAGACCAGTTTTCAATCAATACCTTGAAAATCTGATAACTGATGCTCGAGGACTCGAGGTACTGCGAGTTTTACGTCGAGCACCTCCTTCAATTTACGTACTTGCCTCCATTTCGGTTAAAAATGGCGCATTTTTAAGGTATTTCGAAGCTAATCCAGATATTTGAAGCGAAGTACGGAAGAGGATTTCTTTGTTTGAAGACAATTTTTTTTATCCAAATCGATTTCCACGCGCAAAAACACCTTTCTTCAGAAATTGTCATGGCTGGAAATGGTTGGCACGCAGGTCCAAAAAGTGTTAAAGCGACTTGTCCTAAAACTCTCAAAAACGAGTTTGACGTGTCAGAAATGTCGATATATATGTTCCATCTTTCTTCGAGTGGGAGGTGAATATTATGTATAGAATAATTGATACGAGACTTGACAATTTGGGAAAGAGTGTAAGTTGTCGAGTCTCGTATCAATTAAAATGTACGCGCATGTAGTCCAGGCTATGGGGGAAATAATGTTAATGTCTTCGTTTAAGACGAATTCTGAATTCGGATATTACAAATATTCGGCTAAAACAAACGCATTTTCGAGTTCACGAGCATTTACGCTATGTTTTGTTAAAACGAACTTAAGAAAATGTCGTCATCATCATAACTTAACGAATGACGTCATTATCATAATTTAACGAATGACGTCATTATAATTTCACGAATGACGTCATCATTACAATTGAACGAATGACGTCGGCATAACAATTTAACGAATGACGTCATCAACACAATTTAACGGATGACGACATTATCATAATTTAACGAATGGCGTCATTATAATTTCACGAATGATGTCATCATCATATATAATTTCATGAATGACTGCATCATTATAATTTAAAGAAAGACTTCATTATCATAATTTAAAAATGACGTCTTTATGATTTAACGAATGACGTCGTCATATTATTTACGAATGACGCCATCATTATAAATTCATGAATGACGGCATTATCATAATTTAACAAATGCCGTCATCATCAAAATTTTTATGCATGACGTCGTTGATTAAAAACGTCCAATTTTTCGGACACTTAGTGGTCATTCGAAACTCCAAATCTACCCCCGGGGAAAAGACGTTGTTCTACATTAAAAAGGTAGGTTAGGGGCCATTCAAAAAAGGACGTCGGCAAAATTTGCCCAAACTTGGGACTCCCCTTACATCCTGTCCGCATTGTGTCCGGTCAATTACCGGACGCAATTTCCCCCGATCGCACGTACGAAATTCTAAAAAAAATTGTATTCGGAAAATTTTCAGTTTTGCAAATTTGTATTCTGAAAACGTTGAGAATTTTGCCAATTCTTACTCAGAATCTGTTGGAAATTTTACTGAATTTTGCAATTTATAACACCTCATCTATACGCGATATTGCGCTCAATCTCCCTTTTACATTGGGAACTGATTATATTTAGCATTTTTTGAAGGAGTGGACGTCCGAGTTGGTCATACCCCCTCCCTCCCCCTATCCACATTGTGTCCGTGACTCAACATATCCCTCCTACCCCCTGCATGAAAACGTCTTTTTGAATGGAACCGTATATTGAGGAATTCCCCGATAAAAATCCCAGCACGTACCTTCTCATTTATAGAGATGGAGGTAGGTAGCTTCGACGCAACTTTAGTTCTTATCGTCGAAGTCACGTTTCGTCCGAATTTCGATAATACCAACTACGGTTTAAACGAACAAATTACAACGTCCCTCGAGATTCGTTTTAATGAGGTTAAGCTTGTATCATTATTTTCTTATCCCTCTCTATGAAAATGGTCCTTAGTGTATGCCTCCGAAGCAACGTACGATAAATCGAGTGGTTAGTGTTCAACTAGTAATCGTTATAATTCAGCAGCTGCAGCTGCTTAATTTAAAGAGTAGATTACGTTAATGGACAAAAAACATGTCCATTAGTTTGCGATGAACAGCCTGCAACGATTCAATGTTATTAATAGCTAATGATATCGAGTTTAAGGACGAGACCTGCAAAAGTTCAACATTTTTAACCGACAGACGGACAAACAACGAATGTTCGTAGCGATAGTGCAGGTGCGTGTTTATAAGAATGACACATGTGCTGTTGATGTGACTATAAAGAGTAATTACTCCTTGTTTGGAAATATTTTGCTCCACCACTCCACTCTAAATACAAAATTCCGAGTTGAAAATCGATGCATAAAACAGAAACAATTAACGTGCATTGCGTTTAAACAGAGTTCCCTCAGAAATTTCATATTCAACTTCCCTGATTTTTCCAGGTTTTTAAACAAATATCCCGCGTTATGGATGCCGATGTTATATAAACCCTTTTTGTCGACGCGTGAGAAAATTTTAAAAATTTTACAAAATTAGCGAGAAAAAATTGAAAATTTAAAAAAATTAGCGTTAGAACATTTTGAAAATGTTACAGAATTGACGTGAGAAAGTTTTTAAAATTTTACATATTTAGCGAGAGAAAATTGTGAAAATTTAAAAAAATTAGCGAGAGACCATTTTGAAAATGTTACAGACTTAGCGTGAGAAAACATTAAAAATTTGACAAAATTAGCGTGAGAAAATGTGGAAAATTTTTAAAATTTTTACTCGGAAAAGGTTGAAAATGTTGCGAGTTTGTGCTGGACCAGGTTGAAAATTTTGCAAATTTTGGGTTGAAAATCGTGCAAATTTGTCCTCTTAAAACTGTTGAAAATTTTGCAAATTTGTCCTCTGAAACTCTTGATAATGTTGCAAATTTGTACTGAGAAAATTAAAATGGTTTCCAGCTTACTTCCCGTCTCATAAACGAGGCGCGTTATACGAATTTCTGATACTACGAACTTTATTTCGAACGATAAATTTCGACGTGCCATGATAATGCATGAGATTCGTCCGGGGGTCAACTGTACATCTCGAAATGCGATTGGGCAATTCCTCGAACCAAATTTCGCGATCCAAACACCGAGTAATTTATGCTCGTCGTCATTCGCTATATCCGAGTTCGTGGAAGTTTAACGAAGGATTTAATGAATGGCTTTCATAATCCCATTTTAATTCCAGAAAGAACAACGTGAACTCCGAGGGCCAAAAGAGGTTACGTGTACGTGTAATTCAAATTAATTTATCCCGGAAATTAATTTGCGTTTTAGATCCACATTGGTCTGGATGCAGATCATTACTCGTAAACCCGTGTGTTTCAATTCCTTCCTTTTGATTTAAATACACCTACCAGGATCTAAACCGAGTTCATCCGAGAGCTAATTAAATATCCATTTTCGGAATTATTATTAGCGTTATAGGCGCATATCCTGCGTGTGTGATTCGAGATTAACACGATTAGGGGGTACTCAGTCAGAAACTTCGCGAATCGCTCTTTGGGAGTCGCCAAGTCTCGTGTGAACCCACGTAGCAAACTGACAACAACAAAAATGACGTCATTATCTCGTCGTTTTTTGCTCAGTTTCCAATAATGACGTCAATTACCAGAAAAATGATGTCATTTTGTGGTAATTTTCTGCTCAAAAAATTACCATCTGAAAAGTTAACGGAAATTACCAAAAAATGACAATTTTCCGGTATTTTTCCTTTTGTAACGAAAAAAATGACGTCATTTTACGTAATCTTGAAAAATATTTTGAGGTCATTTTTTGGTCATGCTGCTATGTATAGAGAATACGATTCAATTTGAGTTGCATGAAATACATTTAAAAATGCAAAAGGAATATAGGCCTACATTTAAGTTTAGAAAATACATGAAATACATGTTAAAATGCTAAACGAATATATTTCAATTTGAAATTTTATGAAATGCATTTAAAAATGCTAACGGAATACGTTTCAATTTGAAATTTCATGGAATTCATTTCAGTTTGAAATTACATTAAATATATTTAAAAATGCTAAAGGAATACACTAAATTTGTTTAAATAAATAAGATACATTAAAAATGCTAAATGAAAACATTTTAATTATAAATTATCACAAATACATTTTAAAATGCTAAAGGAATACATTTCAATTTGAAATTACGTTAATTACATTTCAAAATGCGGGTAATTGAACTCGTAAATGATTATTTTAGCATAAATCCAGCAAATCAAAAGACAACATATGGAAATTTTAATTCAATATTTTAAATGTATATAGCAGACATCATGCAGTTGAAATAGCATATGTTGAAAATAAATAAAATAAAAAATGGTTTTGAATAAAATGTGTGTCTTATGTCTTCTCGCAAATCAACTATATTACATTTTTCAGATCGTCGATCGTCTAAATCGTCGAAATTTACGTCGTATACATCATCTCAATTCCCCAATTTTATTCTTTAATATTTATACCCATATATAGGTTTAGCTCAACCACGTCGCTTATAACGTATTTTGAAACGCATAATCCACACGTACTATATTCAGTAGGCGTTTTCTTCAAACTTAAACTATTTATTTTTCGTATTCCTGTCTCGAAACTGGATTCATTTCGGAGATTTTTTCAGGGGGATTTATTTACGAGGAAAAAGACGATATTCATCTTTGAAATTTCAACCGAAACGGAATTGAGCTACACTTTTACATCCTCTATATCTAAGATTTACATCTTCGAAAGATTTATTATATTTAAGATGTATTTATTCGTACTTTTTTTTTCTCCTATTTTACAACCGGTGTCGTGAAATATAAGTTCGTTCGTCAATAATACGCGTGCGCAACTGTAATAGGGTTTCCCCAGAAATTTCATTTTCAACTTCCCTGACTTTTCCAGGTTTTGAAAAAATTTCCCTAACCAATGATAACGTCAAAAATTGACATATTTTGAAAACTCGACGCAGGAAAATATTTTTCAAAATTTAATAATGACGATTTTGAAAATTAACATAGAAAAATGTTTAAAACTTAAACAACATTCGCGTGAAATTTTGTTGTTGAAAATTTGCCAATTTTGTATTCAGAAAACGTAGAAGGTTTTGCAAATTTGTCCTCGAAAAACCGGGAGAATTTTGCAAATTTGTACTCGGAAAACGTGCATGGGAAATATTGCAAATTTATCCGCGGAAAACGTGGGAAATTTTGCAATTTTGTACATGACTACGTTGAATTTCCCTGACTTTTTCAAAATAAATCATTCTTTCCTGACTTTTCCAGACATTTTCAAGTTCCCTGACTTTTCTAAGTTTTCCAGGTCTGGAGTACCCTGTGTAAGCTTATTTGGAGCTTCGGCCACGTCTCTATTTTGGTAAATGGACCAGGATATAAATATCTTTTTAATAAATTGAAAATAATATGATCTTATGTTATTTATTAAATATAAACATGAATTCATATTCCTGGTCCATTTACCGAAATTGAGTCTTGGCCTAAGGTCCAAGTAAGCATAAAGCTATAATTAAGCTTACAGTTGCGCATGCGTAGTATTGATTGCAAACATATTTCACGACACCAGTCATAAAGCAGTATACCAAAAGCTCTACTCAAATGGCTTCTGACTTTTGAAACCTACAGCTACAGATGGCGTTGTATGCAGTTACTAATTAACGATAGAACCCCGCAATAATATATCTGCCGTGTGTGACGGCTTTTAAAAAACACGTCAGATTCCTTCCCAGAAGGGAATATCCCACAGGGAAATATCGAGTAATAATAAATAGGAAAACAAGTTTCGGGATATAAATTGCCTCGTGAGTGACGGCCTTCATAAAACATGCCAGTTTCTTTCCAGAAATAAGTTTTTCAGAATTAGATAATTTTCTATTCTGGAAATATATTTGTGAGCGAAATTTTACCAACGCAAGGGAAACTATCGAGCAATAATAAATGTGGAAACAAGTTTCGGGATATAAATTGACTCATCCGCAACGGCCTTTAGAAAACCACGTCAGTTTCTTTCCAGAAATAAGTTTCTCAGAATAGGATCAATCTGGAAATATATATTTGTAAAGGAATTTTTTTTTTCAACACACGGGGGAATATTGAGCAATAATATATGTGTGTAAACAAATTTCGGGATATAAATTGCCTCGCGTGTGTCTGTTAAAGGCCAGCATTTTACTTTTCAATAGAAATAACGTCATACAAAATACATGTACGCGCATTTATATTAATTGCCAGCAATTTCCAGCAATATATTTCCGAATATAACTTTGGTCGCGGTAACGGCCATAAAATCCCGCATTTTACTTTCGAATAGAAACAGCAATCTACAAAATACGCACATTTATATTAATTGCCTGCAATTTCCAACAATATATTTCCGAACGTCAGTTTCCTGTATGTAACGGCCGTAAAAGCCCGTGTTTTATTTTCGAATAGAAATAGCAACATAATATACAAAATACTCGAATTTATATTAATTTCCCGCAATTTCTAGCAATTTATTTCCGAATATAACTTTTCTTGAATGTAACGGCCATAAAAGCCCGCATTTTACTTTCGAATAGAAACAGCACCATGTAGGCTATACAACATACGTGTATTTATATCAATTGCCGCAATTTCTATAGCAATTTATTTACGAATGTCACTTTCCTCGAATATAGGTAATTGCAATAAAATCCCGCAATTTACTTTTGAAAAGAAACCACAACCTATACAAAATACTCGCATTTATATCAATTGCCCGCAATTTTTAGGAAATACATGCATTTCCTAATATAACTTTTCTCTTATAGGAAATGTCCATAAAATCCTGCATTTTACTTTCAAGAAATAGCAACATATACAAAATACGCGCATTTATATCAATTGTCCACAATTTCTAGCAATTTATTTCCGAAAACAAATTTCCCCGTAAATGCATGCAACGTCCTTAAAAAGCTCGAATTTGACGTTCAACGGCGATCGAGGTTTCCATTAAAACCATGGTTAATTCCATCGATAATCTTCAACAATCTTCATTATACGCCTGCACGCATTATAGCAATAATTTGATTGCGTCTGAATATCGGCTATTTATTAAACTCATTTATCCATGTTGGAGTTTACTCCTTCCGAATAAACCCCAGAGCTGAATTATAGGTCTATAGCGCCATTTTAATTCAGTACACATTTGGATCAATGGCTTATTTGAAGCGTATAACATCGAGAGGAACTGTCAAACTCATTGTTTAGCCGATTACGATATTTGTCACGTAAACACAAAAGGACAACACGCACGCCCCTCGCCTTACATTTTTAATTAGCTTTAATGGCTGAAAACTCCCTAGGCCTCCAAATTATAACGTAAAATTAAAGGGAAGGAGGGGGGAGGTTAAATTTATACTCGATTCGTGCAGTTTTATGCACGTTATACATGATTATATAGCCCGTATAAAAAAATCGATATTCTAATATTTGGCATGTTCATGGTTTCTAAGTCAAAAAGCCAAAAATCAAACTGCGGATTACCATGACGTGGATCTATAGGCTCGTTCCTATATATCGTATAAATTTAAAGCAAATGGAAAGCGAGAGCTCATCACGTGGAAAATTACGTCAGCATTACAGCCGTTGGGTGCGAGCACAAAGAATGCTTACTTTAGACTTGCTTCTTTCAGCTTCTTTCGTGCTTGTTTTCAGCTTCTTGTTTCCAGCTTTGAGGCACACAATGAACGCTGATATATGCGTGATGGTCTTTTTGTAATTTTTTTTATTGAAGCTTTACTTGGTGGCGCTACTGCACGCGTTGTGCTACGTGAAAACCTCGCACATGCGCATTAGAATCTCATGATGAGCGCAGGACACGTTTTTACGGTACATAGGCGGCATGGCTACACGTTTGACCAATAGTGATCTGGTTGCCACTCTGTGTCTTAAAAATCTGCTTTCGGATTTCCAAAAAGAAGGTTAAAAATATTCTTGAAAGCTTATAAGCGCTTCTTGTAATTTTAGCCTGGCTCTGCTAAGCTTTCTTCGTGCGCGCGCCCTCATTTAAAAAGCATGCCGCATTCTTATCCCGCTTGGTGGCGCTAGTGTACGCCGTGTGGTAAACGCCTGCAATAAACATTCTTTGTGCTCGCACCCGTTGCGAGTGTTCATAAAGTCGCGACGTAAGAGATGGTGTCTATGCGCGTGGCTAAATAACCACTTTCAGATCCGCTTGAAAGTGGCTAAAAAGCCATAGCCACTCACCGGAAGGGCTAAAAGATAGTTATAGGTTACTGTATACCAAAAGTGCGCGAGTGAAAATTTGCCAAAATTTGCTTGAAAATGGCTAAAATGCGCTTGAAAGTGGCTAAAATCCGCTGGAAAGTGGCTAAAAAGCCAAAGCCGCTTGCCGGAAGGGCTAACTTGAGACAATTAAGACGAATTAAGTGCGAATAATAAAAATTCGCTCGAAAGTGGCTAAAAAGCGCCAAAACTGCGCGAGTGCAAAGGCTACACAGTTAAAAATTTCCGTAAATTTTACAGGAAAAGTCCTGTAAATATTGAAGGAATTTATCCGTAAAATAAGAAT